>JAYKTE010000130.1:9362-20779 GCA_036873565.1 Xipholeptos notoides
AAAGAGAGAGAGAGAGAGAGAGAGAAATTGAAAGGACTAAAAAGAAATAGGAAAGAGAAAAGGGGAAGAGAAAGGGTACAAGAGAGAGAGAGGGAGGAGGGAGAAGGGGAGAGAGAGAGGGAAGAAGGGAGAGAGATTGAGAAAAAGAGAGAGGGAAAAAGAGAAAGGCGGAAGGAGAGAGAAAGAAAGAGGGAGAGAGAGAGAGAAATTAAAAGGATGAAAAAGAAAGAGAAAAAGGAAAAGGATAAGAGAAAGGGTGCAAGAAAAGGAAAGAGAAAGAAAGAAAGAGAGAAAGAAAGAAAGAGAGAGAGAGAGAGAGAGAGAGAGAGAGAGAGGGCTGAGAAAGAGACTGAAAAAAACATAACTTTTTTTCCGATCGTGGGACATTTTTTATTTTTTGCTTATTCAGGTAAATAATATCAGTGAAAGGTGGAGCTGGGCCCCAGCTGATTACAAAAGCCCAGGGTTATAATGAGCACATAAAAATGGCCTTGTGCCTAACTTGGGTTCATGCTCGACCAAGTAAATTCAATATCTATTGGGCAGCGAGGTTGGAGCTGGAGCAGTGGGAAAAGCTTAGTCTTTGAATACGTAGTACACGAGTTCAAATCCCAGTGAAAACCACTACATTCAGCTGTCTCGGGCAGATGAGGCACGTTAACTCGGGAGAGTAACTCATCTAGGTGAAAAGTAACACTGATTACAAAAGCCGAGTGATGAGCACTTAAAAATGGCCTTGTGCCGAACTTGGGTTGGTACTTGACCAAGTAAATAACATATCCTTGGGAGAGGTATGAATCACCACATTCCCTCCAGCTATGGGTTAAATGGTGCATATTGTGTTATTCAACAAAATACATGTTGATAAAAAAGAACGTTTATCAAAAATGATTGTTCTCGCATTAAATGACCTAAAAAGGTTTAAAAAAAATAAACCAATAAACAAACAAAATAAGGCACATGAAAAAGAGAGAGAGAACAAAAGAGAAAGGGAAAAGGAGAGAGAGAGAAAGAGAGATAATGTGTGAGAGGCAGAGGGAAGGAAAGGGGTAAACAGAAAGAGGAAGAGAAAAAGTGAAGAGAGATAGAAAGAGAGAGAGAAATTGAAAGGACGAAAAAGAAAGGGAAAGGGGGAGAGAAAGAGTGCAGGAGAGAGACGGAGAAAGTGAGAGAAGCAGAGAGAGAGAGATAGTGAACAGGTGAAGAAATCAAAAGAGCAAGAGAGAGAAAGGGAAAGCGAGACAGAGAGAGACTGAGAGAGAGGGAGAGAGAGAGAGAGAGAGAGAGAGAGAGAGAGAGAGAGAGAGAGAGAGAGAGAAAAGATGAAAAAGAATGAGAAAAAAGGAAAGGGGAAGAGAAAGGGCACTAGAGTGAGACAGAGAGAGAGAAAGAGATGGAGAGAGAGACAGAGAGAGAGAAAGAGAGACCGAGAGAGATAAAGAGAGAGAGAAAGAGTCAGAGAGAGAGAGACAGAGAGAGAGAAAGAGAGACAGAGAGAGAGACCGAGAGAGATAAAGAGAGAGAGAAAGAGTCAGAGAGAGAGAGAGAGACAGGGAGAGAGAGAGTGAGTAGACAGAAAGCGACACAGAGAGAGAGAAAGAGTGAGAGAGAGAGAGAGAGAGAGAGAGAGAGAGAGAGAGAGAGAGAGAGAGTTTTTGAAAGATTGAGAAAGTTTAAAAGATAGATTTAAAGATGTGTCCCTTTAATGCCGAAAACAATCATTTTTGGGAAACGTTCTTTTTTATTTTTGTACACACGTAGTTGTTTTGAATAACGCAATATGCGCTATTTGATCCATAGCTGGATGGAATGTGGGTTTTCCTACCTTTCCCAAGGGTATTAGTCCAAATTTAAACGGAATGATTTGGATTCGAACTCGCGTATTACGATTCCGAACACAGAATAAAATACATAGCAATTTAAAAAGAGTATCAATCCTTTTAGGTAATTTAATGCCCAGAACAATCATTTTTGATAAACGCTATTTTTGTCTACGCTTAGTTATTATTTTCTTTTTTAATAACACAGTGTGCACTATTTAACCCATAGCTGGAGAGAAATGGGGGATTCATACCGTTTCCCAAGAGTACTAGTCTGAATACGAACGCAAACGGCAGGACTGGGATTCGAACTCGTGTACTACGATTCCGAAATCGGACTGCCTATCCCCTTGGCCAAATCGACTTTCCCTGGTATTTGAACTCGCGTACTACGATTCCGAAATCGAACTGTCTATCCACTCGGCCAAATCGACTTACCCTGGTATTTAAACTCGCGTACTATGATTCCGAAATCGAACTGTCTATCCACTCGGCCAAATCGACTTCCCCTGGTATTTGAACTCGCGTACTATGATTCCGAAATCGAACTGTCTATCCACTCGGCCAAATCGACTTCCCCATAAATAAGTCTAAGAAAAAATAAATAAAAGGAAATCCAAGAAGCTTTTTGTTTGCAATGAAATAAAAGAAAAATCGTCAAGCGCTATCTCAAACAATGTATCAGTATAGGTTTTATAAAGAATGCGTTAATTGTTAAACATCTTTATTGGCTGAATAAACGACTGTCTATAACCGAGGTCAGTAACAATCATATAAGAGGCTTAAAAACCCGCAAAATATTGAGGTCATTTCAAGTTGGACAAATAAAAAGGCTACAATGACCCTACATGACGGTGAGCTATGTTTTGTTTTATTGTTTGTGTAAATTTCAAAGCCTTGTGATATATTTTTTTCCTATAAGAAATTGGAAATTTATTTGTATCAATTTTTATAAAGCATTTCCAATAATTCGTTTTCATGTTTGCACTTTGATAATAGTTTATTTCTTTTGTCTAGTATATCAAAATTTGACGATTTTTTTTTTTCGTGCGCGTCGTTTCTCCAGATTAAGAAAAATATAGATAATGCGGTGGCGGGCGAGAGGAGTGAGATTGAAGAAACAGAGAAATAAAGAGAGAAAGAAAGAAGTGAGAAGAAGAAAGGCATGAAAAAGAAAAGACAAATAGACACACAGAGAGAAAGAAAAAACGGGACAGAAAAAAAAGAAGAAAGAGAAAGAGAAGGAAAAAGAAATAAAGAGAGAAAGAAAGAAAGAAGTGAGAAGAAGAAAGACATGAAAAAAAAAAGACAAATAGACAGAGAGAGAGAGAAAGAAAGAAAGAAAAAAAAACGAGAAAGAAAAAAAAAAGAAAAAAAGAAAGAGAAAGAAAAAGAAAGATACATTAATGAATAAATTAATAAAAAGAAAAAGTGGACGAAGGAGATATATAAAAAAATCAATCATTCTGGGTCATTTAATACCTAGAACAATCCTTTTCCATAAACGTTATTTTTTGTCCACATTCGTTTTTTTTTAATAACACAGTATACACTATTTAGCCCATAGCTGGAGGGAAAGTGGAATTCATACCTTTACCAAGGATATAGAAATAAAGGAGATAAAAAAGAAATAAAATGAGAAAGAATTCCAAAAAAGAAAGAAGGAAATAATTCAGATAAGAAAGAAAGAAAGACAGAAAGAACGGAAAGAAAGAAATATAGAACAGAGAAAAAAAAACAATTTAAAGAAAGAAGGAACGAAAGAAAGAAAGAAAGAAAAAAGAACGGAAAGAAAGAAAAACAATTTAAAGAAAGAAAGAAGGAACGAAAGAAAGAAAGAAAGAAAAAAGAATGGAAAGAAAGAAAAACAATTTAAAGAAAGAAAGAAGGAACGAAAGAAAGAAAGAAAGAAAAAAGAACAGAAAGAAAAAAATCAATTTAAAGAAAGAAAGAAGGAAAGAAAGAAAGAAAGAAAAAAGAAAGGAAAGAAAGAAAAACAATTTAAAGAAAGAAAGAAGGAACTAACGAAAGAAAGAAATAAAGAACAGAAAAAAAAACAATTTAAAGAAAGAAGGAACGAAAGAAAGAAAGAAAAAAGAACGGAAAGAAAGAAAAACAATTCAAAGAAAGAAAGAAGGAACGAAATAAATAAATAAATAAATAACGGAAAGAAAGAAAAACAATTTAAATAAAGAAAGAATGAACGAAAGGAAGAAAGAAAGAAAGAACGCAAAGAAAGAAGGAACGAAAGAAAAAAAGAAATAAAGAACGCAAAGAAAGAAAAACAATCTAAAGGAAAAACGAAAGAAAGAAAGAAAGAAAAAAAGAACGGAAAGAATTAAAGTATGAAAAAAAAATAAAAATAATAAACAAATTTTTAAAAGAATAATCCAAAAACTCATTTTCTTTCCTTTCTTCCTTTCTTTCCTTTCATCCCTTTTTCCTTCCTTCCTTCCTTCCTTCCATTCTATTTTTCTTTCTTCGTGTCTTTCTCACTTCCTTTCCCTCCTTCTTTCTTTCTTCCTATCTTCCTTCTCTCCTTCCTTTTTTTCTATCTTTATTTCTTCATTCCTTTCTTTCTTTTCTCATTTCTTCCTTCCTTCCCCTTTTCCATTCTTTCTTTCTTTCTTTCTTTCGTTTCTATCTTCCTATCTTCCTATCTTCCTTCTTCCCTTGCTTTCTTCCTTTCTTCCTTCCATCCATCCTTCCTTCATTCGTTCCTTCCTTTCTTTCATTCTTTCTTCCTTTCTTTCTTTCTTTCCTCCTTCCTTCTATTCTTCCATTCCTTCTATTCTTCCATTCTTTCTTTTCTTTCCTTTCTTCCTTCCTTCTTTCCTTCCTTTCTTTCTTTCCTTCCTCCCTTCCCTCCTTTCTTCCTTCCTCCCTCACTTCACTCCTTTCTTCCTTCCTCCCTTCCCACCTTTCTTCCTACCTCCCTTCCCTCCTTTCTTCCTTCCTTCTTTCCTTCCTTTCTTTCTTTCCTTCCTCCCTTCCCTCCTTTCTTCCTTCCTTCCTCCCTTCCCTCCTTTCTTCCTTCCTTCCTTCCCTCCTTTCTTCCTTCCTCCCTTCCCCCCTTTCTTCCTTCCTTCCTTCCCTCCTTTCTTCCTTCCTTGCTTTCTTCCTTTCTTCCATCCATCCTCCTTGCAAAAAAAAAAAAAGAAAAGGAAGAAGTAAAGAAAGAAAGAACGAAAAAAAGAACGGAAAGAATGAAAGAATGAAAGAAAGAAAGAAAAAAATAATAAACAAATTTTAAAAAGAATAACCCAAAAACGCCCCCCCCTCCTTGCAAAAAAAGAAAAAAAGGAAGAATGTCCAATACGAAAGCAATCAGATATTCCACTGGCTTTTTTGCGATTGGTCGAAACAAACACTTTAAAATCCCAAACATAAGAATCCTATTCTTAGCAAGAGTTATTAATCAAAATGTCTTCCTACCGGAGTAGATTTGTTTGCCTGGAAGCGCCTAAACACAGCTCATCTAACAAACGACATTACAGACTGATCAGAAGAAGAAAAAGAAAGGAAGGTAGGAAGGAAGGAAGGAGGGAAGGAAGGAAGAATGGAAGGAAGGAAGGGAAGAAGGAAGCAAGAAAGGAGGGAAGGGAGGAAACAGGGAAGGAATGAAGAAAGGAGGGAAGGAAGGAAGGAAGAAAGGAAGCAAGGAAGGAAGGGAAAAAGCAAGGAAGAAAGGAGGGAAGGAAGGAAACAGGGAAGGAAGGAAGGAAGAAAGGAGGGAAGGAGGGAGGAAGGAAGGAAGGAAGAAAGAAAGGAAGGAAGGAAGAAGGAAAGAAAAAAAAATGGAAGGAAGGAGGAAAGACTGATCGGAAGAAGGAAAGGAAAGAAAGAAAGAAAGAAAGAAAGGGAAAAGGAAAGAAGGGATGTAGGAAGAAAGGAAGGAAAAAAGAAAGAAATAATGGGAGGAAGGAAGGAAGGAAGGAAGAAAGGAATGAAGGAGGGAAGGAAGGAAGGAGGGAATGAAGAAAGGGAGCAAGGAAGGAAGGAAGGAAGGAAGAAAGGAGGGAAGGAAGGAAGGAAGAAAGGAAGCAAGGAAGGAAGGGAGGAAAGAAGGAAGAAAGGAGGGAAGGAAGGAAGGAAAAAAGGCGGGAAGGAAGGAAGAAAGGAAGGAAAGAAGGTAGGAAGAAAGGAAAGAAAAGAAAGAATGGAAGGAAGGTAGGAAGAAAGAATGAAAGAAAGGAAGGAACGAATGAAGGAAGGATGGATGGATGGAAGGAAGAAAGGAAGAAAGCAAGGGAAGAAGGAAGATAGGAAGAAAGAAACGAAAGGAAGGAAGAATGAAAGGAAAAGGGGAAGGAAGGAAGAAATAAAGATAGAAAAAAAGGAAGAAAACAAGGAAAGAAGGAAGATAGGAAGAAAGAAAGAAAGAGGGAAATGAAGTGAGAAAGACACAAAGAAAGAAAAATACAATGGAAGGAAGGAAGGAAGGAAGGAAAAAGGAAAGAAAGGAAGAAAGGAAAGAAAGGAAGAAAGGAACGAAAAGAAAGAATGAAAGAATAGAAGGAAAGAAAGAAATGGATTAAATAGTGCATACTGTGTTATTAAAAAAACTAAGTTTGGACCAAAAAATAACGTTTATCAAAAATGATTGTTCTAGGCATTAAATGACCTAAAATGTTTGATATGCCGTAAAACACAAACAATCTCAAACTCCTTCATTCCTTTCTTCTTTTATTCCTTAATTTCTTTCTTTCTTTCTTCATTTCTTTCTTTCTTTCTTCGTTCCCTTTCTTTCTTCATTTCTTTCTCCATTCACTTTCTTTCTCCTTTTATTCTTTATGACTCTTAGAGACTGCAATTTCCTTACCTTTCTTTCCTTCTTTTTTGTTTGTTTCTTTATTCATTTGTTTCTTTCTTTCTTTCTTTTTTCTTTCTTTCTGTCTTTCTTTCTTCTTTCACCTTTTCTTTCTTTATTTCTTTGTTTTTTTCTTTCTCTTTTTCTCTTCATAGCTTTCTGTATTCATTTATTTCTCTATTTTTTCTTTCTTCGTTTCTTTACCTCCTTCCTTCCTTCCTTCCTTCCTTCCTTCCTTCCTTCATCCCTTCCTCCCTTCATTCGTTCCTTCCTTTTTTATTTCTTTCTCCATTTATTCCTTTTCATTCTCTTTCTTTATTCATTTATTTCTTCATTTTTTCTTTCTTCATTTCTTTACCTCCTTCCTTCCTTCCTTCCTCCCTCCGTTCCTTCCTTCTTTATTTCTTTCTCCATTTATTCCTTTTCTCTCTGTTCATTCTCTTTCTTTATTCATTTATTTCTCCATTTTTTCTTTCTTCGTTTCTTTACCTCCTTCCTTCCTTCCTTCCTTCATCCCTTCCTCCCTTCATTCGTTACTTCCTTCTTTATTTCTTTCTCCATTTATTCCTTTTCTCTCTCTTCATTCTCTTTCTTTATTCATTTATTTCTCTATTTTTTCTTTCTTCGTTTCTTTACCTCCTTCCTTCCTTCCTTCATCCCTTCCTCCCTTCATTCGTTCCTTCCTTCTTTATTTCTTTCTCCATTTATTCCTTTTCTCTCTCTTCGTTTCTTCATTAATTTCTTACCCATTTTCTTTTATTTTTATGACTCTTATAGCTTTCAATTCCCTTGCCTCCTTGACATCCAGAGAATTTTGGCTGTGACCTCTGACCTATTCGCTAAAAACCTAGTCAACAAATTGCAACAACCATTTCTTTGAACTTTGCTGAGTTTAGATTTCGTCCAAGAGATTCCCCTGAAAACAGAATATTACAAAAATCTCGAGCATGAAATTCTTCCAGTCTAACAAATGGGAATTTCAAATCTTACTTCTGACATCGCACTGTATCGTCGGTTTTCGCGTTTTAAGACACACACACATCACTTAGGCTTAATCTTATTATTCTAGTATAAAGAACAATAAAAGTAATTCCACAAAAAAGAGAAATGGGAAAACACATCGTTTCAAAGAATCTATCTGTTATGATGCTTGCTTGCCTCCTCACTTTCTTGGTTGTTTACTTTGATCATATATTCACACTTTCAGAATAATTTAATGTCAAATCAAGTTCCAGTCGGACCTCGGAATCGTAGTACGCGAGTTCGAATCCCAGTTATTCCGTTTGCATTCATATTCGTACTAATACTGTTGGGAAAGGTATGAATCCCCACATTCCCTCCATCTATGGGTAAGATAATGTAAATTGTGACATTAAAAAACTGTGTGTACAAAAACTAACGTTTACCAAAAATAGTTGTTCTCGGCACTAAATGACCAAAAATGGTTGATATGCCGTAAAACACAAACAAACAAAGAAATCAAATCAAGTTATTCAAGGCAAATCTGGTTTTATTGTAGCAGTATTAATAAAAGAAATAATTTATTAGTGTGCTTGTTTTTGTTTTACGGCATATCAACATATTAGGTCATTTAATGCCGAGAACAATCATTTTTTGATAAGCGTTTTCCTTTTTTGACCACGCGTAGTTTTTTTTAATAAAAACATGCACAATGTAATCCATAGCCGGAGGGAATGGTGGGATTCATACCTTACGCAAGAAAGAGTAGAGTGATTCATCTAGGTGAAGGGCAACACTGATTACAAAAGCCAAGGAGTATAGGTATAATGAGCACATAAAATAGCCTTGTGCCTAACTTGGGTTGGTGCTCGACCAAGTATATATCATACCTTTCCCAAGAGTATTCTCAAAATCGGAATGTAGACGGAACGACTGGAATTCGAACTCGTATAATACGATTCCGAAGTATGGCTGTCTATCCACTGCTCCAAGTGGACCTCTCGTTTCGTATTGGAGTCAAACGACAAAGCTCAAGCTCACTTTTTAAATTGGAATTAGAAAAAGGGATCCGACCGTATTAGACGGCATAAAATCAACCGAATGGGTATCAATTGTGTATCATTGTAACTATAAGAATAAAGATGAGAATAAAAGTCTTAATATTCTAAATATTACTAATTATCAAGCCTCACCTGAGAAATTCAAACAAATAAAGAAAACATTGTGTCCACATTTATTTCAAAAGTTGTGGGGAAGTCGATTTGGGCCAATCGGTAGGCAGTCGGAACTCGGAATCGTAGTACGCGAGTTCGAATCCCAGTTGTTCCGTTTGCGTTCATATTCGTACTAATACTGTTGGGAAAGGTATGAATCCCCAGATTCCCTCCAGCTATGGGTCAAATAGTGTAATTTGTGTCATTAAAAAAACATGTGTGTACAAGAACTAACGTTCACCAAAAATGATTGTTCTCGGCTTTAAATGATCTAAAAAATGGTTGATATGCCGTAAAACACAAACAAAGAAAAAAATCAAAAGTTGATGTCAAAAAATAATTTGATTCGGCTTAACTAACCAAAAACTTTTGTACAAGTATTTTTCGGACTTCTGTCCTCATCCATGTTATTGCGGTCTTCATAACGTTTCGGCCAATTCGCCCTCCGGTCGTCTTCATGGATGAGAACAGCAGTCCGAAAAATACTTGTACAAATTATCAAGCCTCATCCCAAGGATTCCGAAAAACCATAACCAAAAACGGTTGACGTGTCGTAAAACAAACAATCTTAACAACCGAAAATCATTTAAATATGGTTCGTCTTTCTCTCGGTAGTTATTATTGTTTGTTTGTTTGTTTGTGTTTTACGGCATATCAACAATTTTAGGTCATTTAATGTCGAGAACAATCATTTTTGGTGAACATTAATTCTTGTACACACATGGTTTTTTTAATGACACAAATTACACTATTTGACCCATAGTTGGAGGGAATGTGGGGATTCATACCTTTCCCAACGAATATTTCAAAAGTTAATGTCAAATAATAATTTGATTCGGCTTAACTAACCAAAAACGGTTGACGTGTCGTAAAACAAACAATCTTAACAACCGAAAATCAATGAAATATGGTTCGTCTTTCTCTCGGTAGTTATTATGAATCTAGAATAATTTCTTTTAATAAAGTAGTTCAAATTTTGCATTGTACAATACAGAAAGAAAAAAAAGACAAAGTTGACCTTTTAATTTTTATTCGCCCATTCAAAAAACATTCCGTGTCGTGTCTTCAAAAGAAAATGGCCATTGTACAATTTGTTGGGGAGAGATCAGCAGTCATGATCGTGTTGTCTCTCCGAAAAGCATAAGCTCAATGACAACCAACAATAGATTGCCAATGATATTTAATCGCCGCTTCCCCTGCATGAGAAGAACTGGCACCCTCACAACAAGCCCTATCTATCTATCTATCTATCTATCTATCTATCTATTTAATTTTAAAAATCACATGGAAAAATGTTGAGAAATGCCTAATTTTCATAGCATTTGACTACAAACTGACTTTTCGAATTTGACTACAAATTCAGTTTATTGATAATATGAAAAAATTTTAGTTGAAAACATATATTAAATAGTAATTTTAAAATTTTGTTTTCTTATGTTGCGGATTGTTTTAATGACGGTATGTCTTTCACTGTTCACTAATAAAACATTTAATTGTTATGATTTTCCAACTTTTATAGTAATTTCCTAAAAGAATAATAGCGATTTGGAAAAAAATATTTGGATTCAGTATTTATTATCTCAAACCCCCAACTACCATCACCATCGTCTTGCTGCGATTTTAAAATCGACTTGCCCTACTGTAACGAAAGAATGACGGACATAGGACCAAGAATGATGTTTGAAGCTTTTTTTATTACGCCTTACTCGATTGACTCACTTTTTACGCCCCATCCTTAAATTGACCCTCCAGTGTTTATATATTTTCCCGAAATAGTTACGGATCTTTCCGTTAAACTGACGTCTTCTTCAGAGACCAGCGTCGTTGAGTTTCGGCAAATTCTGACACTCTTCACCGATGTGGCCTGCCAACTAATAGTGACATTATTGTGTCGACATGTGGGTTGGGCACAAGGCCAGTTTTATTTGCTCATTATATCCATAGGCTTTTGTAATCAGTCTTGTCCCTCAGTTAGATGAGTTACTTTCATTGAACTGATGGGTCTCATCCACCCGGGTTTTTGGAATCAGTGTTATCCTTATACCTAGATGAGTTACTCTTGCGAGTTAACAAGCCCATCTATCTGAGATAGCTGAAAGTGAATGAAGTGGTTTTGCCTGGTATTTAAACTGGCGAAAACGATTCCAGAGTCCAATCATTTACCATTGCTCTATTCTCGCTGCCTCGTTGTGAAGACAAGAGGAATTAAAACAAAATTGGGGACATTTTCAAAATTTAGAAGGGAAACGTTCCCATTTATTATTCCTTTCAGTGATGTCCTAGATGGGATGCTTCTTCAAGTTAATGAGTCCCATCTGCCCGGAGTATCCGAAAGTGAAAGGAATGGCTCCACTCATTGTCATTCAAATTTTATAGCCAAGGAGTTTACCTGAGCATCCTGGATTCAGGTTTAGGTCACTCTCTGATTCGACATGTCGTACAATATCTCTGAATCGGCAATCAAGACCGCTTATCACAAAAATAATCTTGATGTTTCGGAACCTTTTCTTTACAAAAAAATTATAAGAAAAAAAGGCCAAAGACCCTAGTGTTTGGATGTGATGTTTTGAATATAATAAACTAGTTATGACCAAAGTTTCATTTCATTCGGAC
>JAYKTE010000132.1:50161-60934 GCA_036873565.1 Xipholeptos notoides
ATGTGGGGATTCATACCTTTCCCAACAGTATTAGTACGAATATGAACGCAAACGGAACAACTGGGATTCAAACTCGTATGTTGTTTTAATAGATATAATTTTTGTTGAACAGATAATTATCAGGTCAGTGCAAATTTGCGATTTAAGAGAGGAATTTAAAATCATTTAAATTTATTCATTACTGAAATTTAACATTGTGAGTAACCCATCGTCTCAATATTAATTTACTTGTCTGTACAGTCAGTACAGTAGTAGTAGTACAGTCACAAATAAGAATCATCATAATGACTTATATTAATTAGAATTTAAAGGCAAAAAATTATGTTCACTCTTTCTCTTATCGGTTAGAGACAATAAACTTTCTGATTATTAAAAAAAAAATTTTTTTTTTGGGGGGGAGGGGAAAATAATAAAGTACCTATCTTAATAAGGATTTTTAGTGAAAGTTCAGTCAAATAGAACTCCAGTTACCCACCTTTCTTTTTCTGCATACTTAAAAAAGTCCGTAATTGATTAAAAATACCTTTTTGAATTAATTTTTTTTTTAAATTAAATAGATTGATCTTTATGTTTCTAAATAAATAATTTTATGAGGTTTTATTCTAAGGAAATTCAAATTTTTATCTTTATCTAAAAATAATTTTTTTTAGAACATTTTCTTATTAAAAAAAAAAAAAAAAGATAAGAATGGTCATCTTTAGTTCATAACTTCCAACAAATTTAATTATCTCAATTATTTGATTATTAAATTCAGGACAGGCAGATATGAACACACACTCTGGTCGATGATCATGGAAAAAAAATTATTGATAAATTGATAAATGCGAGAAAAACGCGTGGCTGTTTTGAAGATTAATCAATTTTTTATTTAGCACAAATCAAAATGAATAAATAAAGGTGAAAGAGAAGGATTTGTTTTCCCTTTAAGGTAATTATGATAGGATCGAAAGAGAAACAAGAAAAAAAAAAAGAAAAAAATCTTTAGATGCTTGCTGGAGTGCTGCTGCTCAGTCCCCCGGCCGACCGACCGGCTAGCCACCCAGCCGCCCCCGTCCTAATCACCCAGCCACCCCGCGTCCTAACCCTAACCCACTAAATCGAGGGAAGAGGGAGACAGATGCATATATGTATATGTATGTAGCCGTAGCCCAGCCAGCCGCAGCAGCAGGGAAGGGAAGGGAAGGGAAGTAGTTGTCGATTGGGTCGTCCTCCTCACTCGAACTGATAATGATGATGATGATGCCTTGTTGTTTGTTTATAAACACATAAGTGTGCCGTAGCCAGCCAGCCACGTGGGTGGGTCATTTTGATTGATTTCCTTCAATACAAACTAAATAACGACTTAGAAATGATTTTTTTTATGATTGGCTTTTTAAGAATTCATACGAAAAAATTATTTTTTAAAAAAAGAATCAAGAAAAATTTATTTAGAAAAAAAAGAATTGATACGAATGATTAGGAAAAATTGATTTTCTTATAAATAATTCACGAGAAAAGCCGATTTAAAAAATATATTGAGAGGAAACTTAGATTTTGTAGTTGTTTCTTTTTGCTAATTGTTAATTACACGACACACGAACTACTACTGGGCGATTGAAGGAAGAAGAAGACATTTTGGTTTCTTCCTGCTAAAAATCAGAGAAACAAAGTTATTAATCGTCGTGTACGTATCGTGTGTACTTCGATCGATTCTATGAAAAATATACATAAATAAAAATAACAACAATATGAATAATAATATATTATTTAAAAAAAAAGCCAAAATTTATATTGTTGATGTTGTAATGTCGCCGTCTTCATTTACTTTTCATATTGTCAGAATTTAATTTCTATACTTAGCAAGTAGAAGGGGTTCAACGCCGCAACGGTTTTTATTTCAGGTAGGGCCACCACCACCACCACCAGTCCAGTAATAAGTGAGTGGTCACCCCAACCAAAAAACTAAACTGATTAAAAAATTTCACTAGTGACTAAGTTACTTGAAAATTTAAATTTTAATAGTTGTTTATACGATTTTAATTATTAATCCAAACTATATTTTAAAATAATTTAATAATTTGACATTCAATTTTGAAAACTAGGAAACTAACTATTTTATTTGCAAAAGTAATTACTAATTCAATAATCGTTCGAAAACATTTCTTTTTGTAAAATGAGTGTCTTTAATTTCAGGGTTATGAAGTCAATATATGTTAATTTCAATGACTTGAAAAAACTAATAATTGATTTTAGATTCACTAAATTATTTTAGAAAAATTAAATAAATAAATAAATAAAAAACACAATTTATCTTAACAACGAAGAAAGTGCGTTTTTTTAATAAATTTTAATAATGACTAAAAAAACTGAAAAAAAGGATTTAAAAAAAAATGGAGAAGGGGCCTGGACGGGACACACTCACTCCAGTGACACTATACAAAAAAAATTGTTGAAAAATAAATGAATAAAAGGCTTTTATTTTTGATTAAAAAAATAATAATGCATTCATTATTTGCTTACATAAAAAGTCAAAGGGGGGAAAAAATCCTTTCTTTAGTTTAAAATTGTATTAAAGAAAAACGTAACAAAAACTAAGATTTAAAAAATAAAGAAAATGATTACGAACTATTATGGATTAATTCTTATTCTTGTTTTATTTTTTTTTTAAATATCGATTTTAAGACAATATTTTATTTTACAATGGGACATACTACTACGCAAATTTGTTGAAAAATGAAAATAAATAAATAAAAAACATTTATTTTTAATATAAAAAAAGAAGATAATACATTTTCTTGCTATTTTTTACTCATATAAAAAGTCAAAGGGAAAAATCCTTTCTTTAGGTTAAAATTGTATTTTAAAGAAACGCGTAACAAAAAAAACAAAGAATTAAAAAATGTAAAAAAAAATGAAAATTAATAATTATTATGGATTAAATAAATTCTTATTCTCTAAAAAAATATCGATTTTAAGTCAATATTTTATTTTACAATAGAGAATTGAGTGATTTGTTTTACGGCATGTTAACCTCAACCTTTCGGTAATTTAATGCCAAAGATAGTTATTTTAGTCAAGCATTTTAAAATTTGTTTAAAGATTTGTAAGGACGGGATTTTTTTTGTAAAAAAAGATTTAAATATAAATTTTTAGTGAAATGTTTTTGTTTTTAGGGAAGAAAAAAGTTTAAATTTTTTATTATAAGTTTCTTTATTTTATTTTTATTCCTACAATGGTGAGACTCATAATTTTCATTTTATCTATTAAAGAAATGAAGAAAAAATTCCTTGACACCCAAAGATTCTGATTAAATAAAATAAAATAAAAACTAATTTAAATAAAATTAACCTTTTTTCGTAGGGGTGAATAATAATAATAATAAATAAATACCAACAACAACAACAACGTACAAGGACAAGGAAGGACTCCTTGCATAAGTTTATTTTAAATTCATATTTAATAATTTAGTTTAAATAAAAAATTTATTTAAAAAAAATTTTTATTTCGGAAAATAAATCTATTCAATACAGCGTTTTAGGAAATTTGATTAAAAAAATACTTGAATTTTTAATCAAAAATCAAGTAAAAGATTTTTTACATTTAAAAAATCTAAATTATAAAAATACTTGTATTTTTAATTAAAAATCAAGTATTTTTAAAAGATTTTTTACACTTAGATTTTTAATTAAAAAATATAAATTAAAGACAGAAAAATTTAAATAAATATGGGTTTTTAACGCATATGCAATGAATGATGATGATGCATTGACATTAAAAAAATTAAAATATCAATGATACTTATTTTTCGCTATTTTGAAAAAATAATTAATGCAGAATCGCAAGTCATAAATAACAAATTAATATTTGATATTATTTATTGAAAAGACTTGTGCGATTCTGATTGATAATTATTTTTTATGATAATCGTCCGTTATCCACGAATATTTTTCTTTAAAAAAAATTAAAAATCGAATTTAAAAAGACTTTTTTCTGCTTTTTAAGGCTAAAATTTGAATTAAAAAAATAAGTCAAATGTATATATAACTATTTGACTAATCAATGATGTTTACATATCGATTCATTTAATATCTTAAATCGAAATAAGAGTATTTTTGCACATTTTTTTCTTCATGAAATTAAGTTTTTCGAAGCCATTCATCCGTCGTCTTCGTTCACGTTTGGACCCTTTTCTTTTTTTAATTCAATTATTTTCAAAGCAGTAATATTCAAATTTAAAAGACGAAACATTTTCTTTATTTGAATAAACCTTGAAAAACTTTCATTGTATTTTTTAGTGGACGCAATGGATTTAAAAGTTAAGGTCGGAGAAAGGAGAAATAAATAAATTTCTTTTTGTCGTCTGTTTAATTGGCTTCTTCTTTCTCGTTCAGTTCAGCTGTCGTTGGCCGGCCGCCATGAAGGAACAACAAAACATTAACAATCTTTTCTTCACACCCATTTAACATTTTCACATGCCAAATTAAACATAAACCATGTTATTTTTCAACAAAAAACACTTACTAAACACTTACAAACAAACTTTTATAACCAAAAATAATAATTAAAACGTTTTTGAACAAATCCTCGTCAGATTTCCAAGAAGGGTTAGATCCATTTTTTTAACCTTAAAATTTTAAGTGTCTATTAGTATTTGCTTCTTATCTTCTTTTAAAACTAACTTTACTTTTAAATACACAAGTTCTGGTAAAAATACTACTTGAAACTAAATAGACGAATAGTTGTTTGTTTAAAACTAACTTTACTTTTGAAAGATAGAAAATTTTTAAAATGACCACAAAAACAAAACTCAAGTTTACAAGGTAAAAAAAACAATTTCATCTTTTTTTTACAGAAAATGGCCGGACCAACCGGACATTTTTTTAATACTGACTTCGAACACCTTTTGTTAGAAAAAGACTTAATTTATAACTAATTGAATAACAACTTTATCTAGAAGGAAATAGACAACCGAATTGTACTTACTTCTCCCGAGAAGCTGTCGTCATTCATAAATATCGCGTATCTTGTTTGGTTTGAGAAGTTGCGATTAGAAAAAAATAGCAAGTGAGAATATCTTAGCAGACGACATTACTTTCGTTCATCAACCTTTGACCCAAAGTGACGCTGAAGAACGTCATATGGCGCGAAAGCGGTCCACGTGGTTGCTGTAAATAAGCGGGCCTTTCACACAACTCTCTTAACGTTCGATGCATTCGGAGACCCTGGTCTGGCTATCTCAGCCGTTCAGATCTCAAAGTAGACAATTTCGACATTTTTTCTCGACAAATATCGCATAGTTAGAACAAGAAAACAGCGATGGCGATGCTATTCTATGCGGAAAACTAACAAAAATAAGACACTTTTTAAAAGAAACGCGAGCGTGTTTTGCCACGTAAGACGGCGAAGAGAAAGGGCCACAGATATAAAAGAGAGTGTCGACAATCATCTACAAAGAAAATTTACGATTTAGATTATTGTTAAAATAAATATAAAGTAGAGAAAATTAAAAATTTAAGTCGTTTTTGGCGTTGTCTTTAAGTTTGGAAGTCTTGGACGAGTCTGAAGTTTGTGACCAAACTTCAAAATGGACGCATTCATTCACTCTATTGTTTGCAAGTGAAAGCGCCATCAGGCGACGACAGTAGCAGTTAGCAGCCAGCGATGGGTGGGTAACTCCAACGGACTTTTTCGCCGTTTCTGAGTGGTAGAAGCCCGAAAAATAAAGTTTTAGCCAAGCATGTGTTGCGGTTTCTTATCAAACTAAACTTTAAAACTAATTAAACTGCATGAAAGGGTTAAAAAAATAAATTAGTAAGAAAAAACTAACTTTTCTCGCTTTTTTGAAGGAAATGGATTGATGTTTCTTCACAAACGGAATTGATGATTTCTTATACTTTAAGCTAAAAAAAGGTGTAAATATTTATAGATTTTTTTTTCTAATCAAAAGTTGTTTGATAAATTTTTGTTATTAAAAACAAAAACAAAAAAACATACAATTTGCCTGTATGGCATTTTATGTAATTGCAGCTGTCATGTCAGCCTGTCTGTGCAAAACGTCCATGAAAAGCAAGTTGATGGTCTGGGTGTGTGGATTTTTTGTACACACCTTTTGTTGAAGGGATTATTTCCTTAAAAGTTTTTTGCGTGTAATCTTGCGATTATTTGTTGTAATTATGACCACATAAAAGATAAAGACGTGAGTTGGTTTAGCTGTATGCATATCGGCTTTATTGTCTTCACGGCACGCCGTATTTAACGGGTGTGTGGTGGTTGGTGGGGGGACCCTCAATTTGATGCAGGTGAGAAGGATTGGACAAAAGCAGTGCTATCGGGAAGATTTTGAAGTTGAGCACACAAAAATAAATGTAATATTCAAACTTAACAGATGATTTATTGCTACTTGAGGAGCAGATGAAAACTTAGACAAATAACAAAGGGGGGAGTTCGCGGCTTGGCGGAGACAAGAAGCCGACATCAGTGCGGGTGGCAGCGTGCAACTGGCGTCGTCAAAAAACGCACCCCCACATCCAGCCACCCCACTTACAAGTAGAAGCAGGAGGAGTTTTCAGTCCTTTTTCTCGTCGTACAATTCACTTCTTTTTCACCCATGTACACACATACACCCATAGATACCCAGGAAAACTCACATATACCCACTAGCGCTAGCGCTCTCTCTCTGTGCACACACACAGACAGCACACTCTCTCACACACTGAGAGAGCACACTGATTCAACACTCGATCTTTTTCAGGCCCTATCATTCTGACCGCTCGATTTGAAGAAAAAAAAACAAACAAAAATAAAAACAAAAAACAAACAAACTTAAGTCTGGCGTATACTGTCTACTTCAGGAAAAGCCCAGCTGCGGGCACCTGCCGATCACGAAACCGAGGGGGCGTGCGTGGCTTGTCCTTCAACCCCCCGGAGTTCAAGGAAACATTGACAGAATCGTGTTCTAGCCGTGTTGGTCTCCCTATGATTGTATCACAAGATTAAACATCTTTTTTTTTTTTTTCATTCTCTAAAAAGTATAATGACAATAATAATAAAACAATAAAAAGCTTATAAAATTGAACAAACCTTAAAACTAAAACCCCACTAAACAAAGTAAAACAAACAAAAAAGCTTTTTAAGAAAAAAAAAAGAAAAGAAAATACACATTGATGGGAACTAAAAACTAATCCCAGCCAAACTAGAGATAGCACAGACATAGGTCACGTCACGTCACCCACCTTTTTTCAATATCACAAATAATACCATTCACGGAGACCCCGGAAATTTTTCATTTTTTTTTACCACCCCCAACAAACCCTTCATAAAGCGGCTTCTCAGCTATTCTTCCTTAAAAAAAAAAAAACAATTACGAAACTAAAAATATAAATTTGCAATAATTTTCCCACACTAATGAAATAATTAAAATATATAAAAAGGAAAAGAAGGACTTATCCAATTTGATAGATTTGGTTAGTGAAAAGGAAGAAAAAGCTAGTTAAACTTTTTTCCTCCCTTCAGTTGTTCAATAGTTAGCTTTCGTAATTAGTAGTAAATTTGGAGAAAGTGACATTACACCTTTGGTTTATTATTATTATTCATTCTCTAATATTTGCCTGGATGTGATGGATTAATCATTGTTATTGTTTTATTGCCCCAGAATTGTAATCTGACTCAAATAACTTCTTAGCATGGAAAAAAAGTAATAATTGCCATCCAAACTAACTCCCATCTTATTTTTTTTAATTTTATATTCTCTTTTGCGACAGCTGCAGAAAGTTGTTATTTTTTTTCGTCTTTCTTTTCAGCTTTTAAAGATTGCAAAACAGTCAGTATAATAAGAAAATTGCCATTAAATACACATTTTTTCTCGCTTTCTTTCCTCTTCAATACTCTTAGTAACACATAGAAAAAGAAAAATAAAGAAAAAGAAAAATATGCGCGTCTTATGTGATTCCATACGAAAATATATTAAACCTTTTGTTTTGTATGTCTTGAATTTCTTTAACGCTTGTAAAAAACTTCAGCATGCAGGCAGATGTGACCAATAATTCTGCAAGCGAGGAAAAGCAAGAAGTCCATGTTGTTTGGGAAAGGGAAAACAGCTTTGTTTATGCGTCTCGTTCGTCCTTATATATTTTTTCTTCATAATCTTAAAAAAACAAAACATACAATTCTTTTATTTTTTTTTCTGCAACAGGGTCGACTTAGCTTCAGGGAGAAAGAGAAACGGTGATTTTTTTTTTCTTTTGAAATTACCATAAGAGCTCTATGGTGTGTGCTTGCTCTGTGACTGTAAGCCTTTTTCGCTGTGTTTGTTGTGGGCCCTGTCTGTCCCGGCTCTCTGTGTGTACGCATTAAACAACTTTTTTTTTTAAGTTAAATTTATTGCTTTTTTACTTTCTTCTCGAATCTTTCTCGATTTTGTTATTTTTATTTTTATTTTTTTCGTTTCTTCTTCCCAAAACAAAACAAAAAAACAAAACAAAAAAAAAAGCTTCCCTGTTTATTGTGCTGTTGCTGTCTTGTTGTCTTCTTCTTCGTCTCCCTGTTGCGAACCCCTGCTATTGTAAAAGAAAAAAAAAAAAAAAAAAAAAAACTACTTCAATACCATAAAACGTAACCTATTAAAAAAAACCCCAGTGAATAATGAAGAAGGGGAAGAACAAAACAAATCCTGTGACATTAATTTCTTTTCTTCTTTTCACAAATTGCGGGATGGATGGATGGATGGAGGATGGCGTGTTCATTGGAAAATTCACACGGAAATTGATTGATTCTTTTAAACGAAGTTAGTTAATATAACAGGCGAGAGAGGCGAGGAAGCGGTCTCTCTCACTCACTCTCACTCACTGCACTGTTGATCGTGTTGTTGTTGACTTGATATAACCGAAGCTAAGCTTGAAGAAAGAAGGAAGGAAATAAAATAAAATGCATACAAGTACAAGTATTTTTCGGACTGCTGTCTGTTTGTCCTCATCCATGTTATTGCGGTCTTCACAACGTTTCGGCTGATTAGCTCTCCGACCGTCTTCAGGTGATCAAACTTGGGAACCTTCTTGTCTTGTCTTCTTCGATCACCTGAAGACAGCCGGAGGGCTAATCGGCCGAAAAATGTTGTGAAGACCGCAATAACATGGATGAGGGCAGCAGCAGCACAGCCAGAAAAATACTTGTACAAATTATCAAGCCTCATCCCAAGGATTCCGAAAAAAACAAAATAAAATGCATTTTGAATAGTTCAGATTATTATTATTTTTTTTTTTTAACCCTTTGGGGCTGATATCGGCTTTGATTACTTATGGATATTTCGGTCTTTGAATTTTGTTCATTCAGGGTCCAACAAAGCGGCGAAGCCCCCCTAAAACTGTAACCACTGCCGTCGTTCGTGTGCTTAGCATCCCTCCCCCCCCCAGAGTGCGCCTCGCCGCCTTGGCCTTGCAGCCACTAAAACAAAAAAATGCAACTTGCGCTCCCCACAAAAAAGGAAAAAACAGCAGCTTGCGCCCCCACACAAAAAAGGAAAAATCTTACTTATAATCTTCTATTATAGATGGATGGATATATATATATATATTTCAATATATAAGAATGAATGATAATAATTTTCCAGTTAATCCTAAAAATTATTTCGTCAATCTTTTTTTATTACAATATAGATCTGCGAAGTGCGAAGAAGCCAAGAAAATTTCTTGTGGCCTCTAGGGAATTTGCGCCCCCTCCCACAATTGCCAGGTCTGCAGGGGCAGGGGCCCAAATAGCACACACACACACGTCCACGTCACGTCTCTCTGTTCGTGACTAAATAAAATAAAAAAAATCTTTTGAAAAACAAATCTCTGATCCAAATGGGGTTTTCTCTCCACAACTTTTATCATTCATTTTAATTTCCTATCTATTGTTTTAAAACCAAATTTTCGTTTTTTTCACCCTTGAACACGCAACAAGAGAGAAAAAAAAAATCCTTATTCCTTTTTGCTACCGCGTTAAAAATCAACTGCATTCCGTTCTGGCAAAGAAACTACTGAACAGAACAGGCTCTTTGTTTGTGTATGGTGACCGTGTCGTGTAAGTGTGTAGAAATGTTTAACCCCTATTACATAAACGTGCAAATAAAATGCACAAAACTATAAATTTTCATTTTTTTTTGCTGGTGTTGTTGGTGTATTCATATTATTTACTCAATACACTTCTAAAATAAACTATTAAAGTGTTTATAAAATTTAATATTTTGATTTTCATTGTTTTAGCAGTTAGTAGTGTGTAAAAATTTCTAATTCTAGAAACTTCAAAATTTTAAAATCTAATGCATTTACGCCAGAAATCGTATTGTGATTTTTACAGAAGCGTGTTTTTTATAATTAAAAAAAAATCAAGATATTAAAGATATTAAAGATATTAAATTTTATAAGATTTTAAAACACTTTAATGGTTTATTTTAGAAGTGTATTGAATAACAACACCAAAACAATGAAAATCAAGATATTAAATTTTATAAGTTTTTAAAACACTTTAATAGTTTATTTTAGAAATGTATAGAATAAATAACATGAATACCAGTAACCAGTAGTGAGTGAGTGCACCCAGTGCAGTGCAGTGAGTGCACTATTGCAGTGCACTCACTGTGCACTGCTGTGCCGTAGCAACAGTATGCAGTCAGTACCCCCGCAGAATGTACCTTGCGGTCCCACTAACCCACTAAATGCAACTTGCACCGCCCCAACTCAAGGCTTCTATCAAGGATGAGAGAGAGAGAGAGAGAGAGAGAGAGAGAGAGAGAGAGAGAGAGAGAGAGAGAGAGAG
>JAYKTE010000132.1:66223-82056 GCA_036873565.1 Xipholeptos notoides
CCACACTGATGTTTTTGAATCACACAATATGCACTATTTGACCCATAGCTGGAGGGAATGTGGGGGTTCATACCTTTTCCAAAGGATATTAGCCTGAAAATAATTATGTATATTTGATTATATCACAAATTGGCTTCAAATAATGTTTTCGTTATAGAATATGAATACTATTCTTTTTAGTATTGATTGAGGACTGTTGTCCTCATCTTTATAGGTTTTATTACACAAAGTTTAAACCAACTTCGGGGCCTGTGGTGAAGCAGATAGAGGTGTTGAGTCTCTACAGTTCCAACTGAGTATTGGCAGAAGATACGATTTTGATTCCTACCAAGCAGACCAGAGGTTTAGTTGGTCAAAACGTGGTGAGATAGATAACAACTATGGAAGGCAGTGATTAGTGGGGATGCAGTTACAAGACTCAGATGCCTATCCAAGGTCATGGTTAACCACCTAACAAAGGCCAGAGGATAAGTTGGCCAAAACGTAGTGTAATAAAAACTATAAAGATAAGGACAACAGTCCACTAATAGAATTAATACTAGATTATGAAGCTTCATCTCAATGAATTCCAAATAAATATAATAACTATTTTTTTATGTGAATTTAGTTTTTTAAGGAAAGTAGTTGCCTGTATTAGGTAATTTATCAAATAACAGGTTAGCAGGAAATAGAGATTCCTGTCACTTACATAGTTTTAAAAAGCTTTTTTACATGCCAGTTTTCTTGACTGCAGTCAGAAAGTCTAACTTCCAGAAAACAAAAAATTGATCTCTTCTTTTTTGTATGTCTATATATATATATATAATATACATGTGTTTAGGTTCCATCCAAAATTTATCTGGGCAAGAGTATAAGTTTGTTACTAATATTTATTTGGGCAAGAGTCTAAGTTTATACATATTTATATATAATATATATTTATGCCTAAGAAATTTGTATCTTTGAACAACATCATTTGTATTAGCTAATATAGTGAAGTTTATAAGTTTTTTTTTGTTTTGCTTTTTGGGGCATGGTTGAGGAAGGTTCTTATGTAAAGTGATTTTTATTTTTGCTCAGATCAATCGTTAAAATTCAATCAAAAACAGTTTTGTATTGTAAACATTTGTTAATGTTTTTATGAAATTAAATATTCGCCAATGTCAGTTAAACAACAGTATGGCATAAAATTAAGTTTGTTACCCAAATATTGGTTTAAAACTATTGTCCTTTTTAATTGTATTACGGAATATGTACTGATATATTTGTAATAGTATTATCAACTATTTTCATTTGAAAGCAACAATCAACACTTCAATGAGTGATTCTAAGAAAAATCCAAGATTTCAATTGCTGCTTAAATGTTCTACATTCATTGGAGGGTTCAGTGGCCTTTCCCTATTTTTTAGCCTAACATAGTTTGGAAACAACTTTCCAGTTCCAATAATAATATTTTCCTTGTCTTTTGTATGCAGTCCCAGTGGTTTGGCACTCTCGGGCGGCGGTGGGATTTCCCGGACTCTCCCGATGTTTTACCTCCCGCCACCACAGTCGTTGCATTGGCTATCCGTTCCCGCCTCTGATCTGTGACGTGGTCTTTGCTCCTGCTGTCGATCCCTGCTTTTGTAACCGATCTTCATCCTTGCTAAAAACCTCACTCCAAACCTTTGACCACTCTGTGTAGATCTTAATCTATACAGAGAAAAAAATAATAAATAAAAGCAAAATAAACCTGTCCTCCCCTGCCCTCCTCTATCCATCCATCCATTCAACCACATAGAGTTTCATTCCCAGTCCTGTATCCTTACCCCTAAAAAAGAGAAACATCTATGAAGGGATAAGCTTGTACCTAGATTATTCATAAGAAATTATCACCTTTGATTATGAAATGATAATCATCTAACAAGTTCAAAGTCAGCTTAGCTGCCCAAAATATATATTTTGCCTTTAATTAGTTCAACATCAAATTATTTCATGAAGAAATAGAATTATAGTTACTTTGTCAATGACTACTTACTATTGTCAATGACTTAAACACTTAACAACCTATTTTTTGCAATCTTTATATTTTTTTCCTTTTTTTTAATAATATTGAATATTTATAAAAAAGAAACATATGTATCAACATCATGTAATTTACATGAGTCCAGCAAGTTTATTATCGTTATCATTATTTAATATAAAACAAAAAAAATGTAAATTCCTTTTTATTTAAAACTACCCCCAATCTATAATGTAAATTTTAAACCTTTTAGATTCATGAATACTAATTTAACAAAATATATTCTTCCTTCCTTTTAAACATTAAAGATTTTTAATGAAATATTTTATATGCCTAAATATTTGCCTAACAAGTTTAATTAACTTTTTCTAAACACAATTGTATAAATATATGTATATATACATATATATATGTATACAAGTTTACATACACTCATAAATGGGTGTGTGAACATATAAGCTTCTACCTGCCAAAAGACAGTATTTATTGCACTATCAAACAGTAAATCTAAATTTCTGCTATTTGTAAATTTACATAAATATAAATAAGTATGCATTTATGTATGGGTAAAAAAAATTTCTTATATGTACATGTGAGGTTATGTATGAACAACAGACATAGATAAATGAAATGATTATTTGCTCTTACATAAATGCATATTTATGTTTACTTAAAATCAAAAACTAATATAAACTTATATTATTAAATTAAGTATATGAAAAGTAAAGTGCTTTCTTCATAAAATGCAAGCTATCTTAATAAATTTTTATAAAATGCTTATGATATCATAAAATGATAAAAATTGCTTTTTGCACCTGCTTATAAACTTGCCTTGAAAATTTTTTAAAAGCTAATCTATTAAAATTCATTATGTATTCAAACAAAGGTTTTGGCCAGGATAAAATCCCTATCAAAATTGTTCAAATGATGAGATAAGTGGAGAATATAAGAAAGTAATTCAAACCGGTAGAAATAAGCGACTAAGCTTCTCAAAGTATTACTTTTAATAAAAAGTATATGTCCTCCTGACCATTTTTTTCTAACCATGTTTTACCACAGTTCTGGAGCCGGCTCGGATCGCGGGAGCGACCTCACTTCGGCCACATCTTTGGCAGCTTCACGGAACGCCTCGCTCCGTCACCAACAACAGCAACACCCCTCATCGGTAGGGATTCGCAAGAGGGACCCATCGTTGTCAGCAAACACGTCTGCATCCGATCACCATCAACACTTTCCACATCACCATCCGCATCATCATCATCACCAGCACCCTCCACCACTATTGTCTTCGACCTCCACCACGTCCACGAGGGATCCGGCCTCTGCCACTTCAGGGTTGGCAAGAAAACACAGTGGTCGATCTGAAGTGAAAATCGCAGCTAATCCCATCGTGCCCAGTGGTGGTGGTGGTTCCATCCAGTTGGCTGCCTCTCCAGCGGTTGTGCAACCTACAAGTAGCATCATTGCCGGAGGCAACGACAATCTTCCCTTACAGGGAGGAGGCGGAGGGGGTGGCAGTGGCGATATTGGGGGTGGTAGTGTGGTTGTTGTTGGAGTAGGAGACATGTCATCAGCTCTGCAACGACCTTTCTATGCAGCCTCGTCGATTGGGAGCCCTCCTGACCCCGTTTCAATCATGCGGAGTAGAGAAATATCCAAGAGAGTCATTCTAAATGTAGGCGGGGTAAAACATGAGGTGCTGTGGCGCACCCTGGACCGTATGCCTCACACTCGGCTAGGAAAACTGAAGGACTGCAATACCCATGATGCTATCGTCGACTTGTGCGACGATTATAGCTTGGCTGAAAATGAGTACTTCTTCGACAGACACCCACGATCATTTGCCTCCATTCTCAACTTTTATCGCACAGGCAAACTTCACTTGGTGGAGGAAATGTGCGTGTTGGCTTTTAGTGAGGATTTGGAGTATTGGGGTGTGGATGAACTTTACCTGGAGTCGTGCTGTCAGCACAAGTACCATCAAAAAAAAGAACACGTATTTGAAGAAATACGCAAGGAGGCAGAGAGCCTTCGAAAGGGAGAGGATGAGGACTTTGGGACCGGCTCGTGCGCCAAATGGCGACAACGAGTATGGGACCTTCTTGAAAAACCGACTACGTCCATGGCTGCGAGGGTAAGTAAGCAGTGGTTCACCTTTTACTATTCTCATTATTGTTGTTTTAATTTCAGAGTTTATTTCTTCATTGCCTTGAAAATATTTTTATCAATCCTACATTTTCAGTATTAAATTGCAATATGCAATAAATTCACAAAAACAAAAGGAAAATTAATTTTTCTATTTTCTAATCTACTTAAATTTCTTTTGTATCCATGATATAACAAAATTTATCCACAAATATCATTTTTTTCCTATATTATAATGTTACTTTGATTTTATTTCACAATTATAAATGCTTACATTTCAAAAAACTTTGATTGTTTACTTTTGGTATTTTCTTTATTTCCAAAATATTTATTTTATATAAGCCCTAGAATTATTTGCATATCTATCTTTATTAAACAAACTTGAACCTACATATGACCTCAAGCCTTTAAGCTAATAGAACTATTTGCACTCAATTATTATATCTGACTCAAACCTCTATCCCTTAAGGTGATGAATTTTAAATATTTATCTTTTTTTTTATTACAGATGGTGTTGTTTTTGTTTTTACAATTTTTTGATATAATATTATAAAGTAATTTCATTAAATTGATTTACTATTGATTGATTTACTTCCAACAGTTCAAATAATCTTTGTATTTTCATTTATCAATTATTCTTCCTTTTCAGATTTGTTTGTTTTAAACATCCCCAAGCCCTTAATCATTTTTTTTCAATACTTTTTTATTTAACTCTGTACTTTTTCTCTTTATTTTCCTTTTTTTCTTCTTTTTTCTTCTTTACTTCTCCTTCTAACATCACACTGTAGTGTAATTTCCAGGCTTTAAGATGGTGCAATAAGTTAATAAACCGAGAGCAAAAACTGTTTTTTAAAAGTATTCTGAAGAATAAGCTAGAATATTATCTATAAACATTTGAAAATTAATGAATTTTATAAATAAGTTACGATCAATAAATTGCCAAATATTTTAATATTTTACATTATTCCATTCCATAATCAAATTGTCTTAATCAAAAATGCTTTTAAAAAGTTAGCAACAAGTTATATTGCTATATTTATTTTACCAAACGTAGTTAAATGTTCTTATTTCAATCAAAACAAAGAACATTTGGCAATATTTTATTTAAAAAGAATAAACTTTGGTCAAAATTCTTATAATCTTATCATTAAAACATGAAACTACAAATTAAATGCCATGCAACTCAATTTAAAAAAATGTTAAGATAGAAAATTATCAAAACTTTTTCAATGACTATGCTATATTGATATTATTTTGCATATTTCTAATATCTGTCTACTCTGATGGATAATCAGTTTACTATTTGATTAATAGGATCAATTTTTGTTATTTGTAGATAGGCACCAAACCTCCAATATTAGATTATCCAATTTTAGAAATTTGGTCTTCCTGATTGCATAATGGTTTTTGAAATCAAAGCCAAGTTCAAATTTCTGTCCAGTCTAATATATTCACTTTCAGATTCATGCATTTGAAAAAGTATTAAACATTTCCATCCTCTTATCTTAGCTTAGTAGACAGTGAAACAAATGAAAACCACTTAGCCCTGTAAGACAATCCCTTTTGTGTGTTTAAAAGTAATATTAGGATCTGGTGCCATCTATTGGCACCAAGTAATTCCAAACGACTTGTTGCATTTTATATAGAAAAAATTGGTTTCTTGAGGCAATCCTACGGTCCAGCAACATTGTGGCCCCCACGCAGAATGTGGCATCTTTACCCACAAAATGCAACTTGCATCCCCCATCAACATACTAAAGGCTTTGATCAAAGATATATATATGTGTGTGTGTGTGTGTGTAGAGAGAGAGAGAAGAGGGGATGGGATAGAGAGATGTGGTTAGAAATGTATATTTCAACATACAAGTGAGATAATGATTTTCTTGCTTATCCTAATAATTAATTATTTTGGTAATTTTTTTCATTACATGCAGCCCCTAGGGAGTTTGTGGCCTCCATGCAATTGTGGAGCCTATAGGGGCCCTAAGCATGACCTTGCTAATAGCTCAAAGATGCAAAGCAGAATGAAACAGAAAATTAAGATAAAGCTTCTAAGGATCTTTGAACTCATGACCTTTAAGTTTTCAAAAGCTTTTACAGAAGAATAAGCTTTCAGAACCAATAAGGATTTTAACTTTCAAAAGAAAATCCATTATTTGTTTCAATTTCATACTATTTGGCAAAAATATGAAAAAAGAAAATGGTTGAAAAGAGCCAGACGGATAATATATTGACAGGCGTGAGGCAAACTGTTCATTTATACTAATATATCAGAATAAGCCTTTAAACTAAGGGTTAATAGGATTTAGGTTTGCTGGGATTTATTTAGTTGAATGCTAGATAAGTTCCTGAAAGCAATTGCTACATTGAGTCAATTAGATCTGCAGCAATTTTGTTATATGATTTCCAATATGAAAATATGCTGCTTTTGTTATTCATTCAGCAATTTTACTTCCAGAAATATTGGTTCAGTTATCTATCTTCAGGCTTCCCCAATGATTTGACTTTCAAACTATAGTTCTTAACTTTTTCGATTCAGTTAATTATTTCATTCATAACTCAAACACATATTTTTTCAGAAGTAATTGGTATGAAAATGAATATTACCAATTGGATTAGGATTTGAACTGGGCTTAATGGTTTTAACTAATGATCTTTTAACCATTATGCTTTTGGGATCTTGTCTAGAATATTTTTATACTTGACTGAGAATTAATTTCAAATAAACTATCTTACCTATCAAAATTTTATTTAGATTTGTATGGAAGGGGAATTTCTCTTCTACAGTCATTTTTTTCTTAGTTTTCACTCTACTATTTTCCTTATCCTTTTTTTATTTTTCCTTTCTCCTTTTTACAATCTGTTATAATGTTCTAATTTTCTGATGCAAAATTCAATTTGAAATTTGTTTTATTGTTTGAAAAAGAATGTGTTTTATTATGTTGTGTCTCTTTTTGTCTCCTGTATGTTGTTAAATGCCATTTCATGTATGTTTTCTTTTGTTTCTCTTTTCTTTTCATTTGACTGGAGCTAAATGATTTATTATAGATATGAACACATATAGATTTACAAGTTATATAAACTTAAAAATATAAAACTTAACTTTTAGAGGGCTATATTTCATAAAATCAAAACACACTGTATGTAAAAACATAGGATGATTAGCACTGAGTCTTCTATTGGATAAAACTTTTTTGGTTTTCATTCCTGTTTTAATTTAAATAAAAAGATATATTTATAACATTTACTTATTAAATTTGTAACTTAAAAAAGGACATATATTAATCTAAAATTTGCATTATATATTTCTGAAGTAGTAATGGTAAAAATGGTTTACCTCTGAAGCGCACACAAGTCTACACATTGTGCTCAGCCAAGAAGAGTAAAAAAAAAAGAGTACAAATAGCAAAATCCACATGTTTTATGTCCAGCAATCTCAGGGATTAACACCAACTCCCGTTGCCTTTATGCAGATGAGATGGCCCTCATCTGCATAAAGCAAGCCATTTTTAGAACATGATGTTCTTCTGGAAGGAAGACCCTTGCAAACTACTACAACTGTCTATCAATTAAATTCGACTTGATATCCAGCACTGTTTCATACTTTAATATTCACATATCCTTAGATTTAAATATATTTTTGGAATATCTTAAATGAAATTAAAATAAGGCCCCCTAAGGCAAAAGGATTTGAAGAAGTGTTTTGATGATGCTTGGATTTTGGAACCATAATATGTGGTTAGGGTTCAAATTCAGGATAATATGCTTAAGAAAGGTATTTACCCCAGTATTCTCTTCAGTATAAATAATGCATCAAGAGTTAAGTCAAAGAACAAAATGAAAGAAAGACATTTATCAGAAATGATTAGTTTCTGCATTAAATGACTCAAAACGTTAATGTACCATTTAAATTAAATGTCATTTAAGCAATCCATCCAATGAATTAAAACTTTGATAAATATTAAAACTAAAAGAAATATCCAAAATGTAAAAATCACTTAGAAATCCAACAAACAAGACCAAACTTCATCGGTTGATCGAGACTTTCTTATCTTTAAATTCCATAATCTTTCAGTTTATATTTTCAACTAGAAAAGATTTTACTAATCCACAAATTAAATAGGTTTTACTTGTAGCAGTTGTTGTTATTGAAATTGAGGATTATTTTGTGCGTTAGATGAGATGTCAAATTTGTAATAACTAATAAACATTTAGTATGTTTGTAAATTGGATATTTTATTTTAAGATTGATATCCTGTTTTCATAGCAATAATTTTCTTGCTTTTATGTGTCTATATTGTAAGATTATGCAATGTTGACAATCAGAAATGAATTAATTAGAGACCTTTCAATCAGAATTTTCAAAGTCTATCTTTTATTAATGAATAATTTCACTATAAAACATTTCTGCTAGATTTTTAAAGCATTTTCCTTTTAATTGATTTGTCATTCATTCATTATTACTATCTAATGTTCTTTGTAAATACCAAGAATACATTATTCTAAATTTATATTTATTTTTGTAGGGTGGGGACATTCAATAGGATCTACCTTTATTATAAACTTACATCAGTTATCAAATACATGAAAATACACTTTTGGAATTAATGATAAAAAATATCTATTTTTTTAATATTTTATATAAATGAAATGTACTATTCTGGTGGTATTTATTCTTAAGTTCCATTGCAAACTAAATGTCACATTTAGACCAATTCAAGGATCCAGAATGTCAAATTTGTTGATAACATTAGCTTTCTTATAAAATGTTACCACCATTTATAAACCTACAAATTTAAACTGCTATGAAGTGGATTTTATTAAAAAGAAAAGTTCTTACAGAATCTTATATTACAGAATGCATACTTAAAATAAAAACATTGAACTAATTTAGGAAATACAAATTCAATGATATTAATTAAAATTTTCTTTAAATAAAAGGATCTAAGTTATTATTGCTCTTTCTACCTTTTAGATATTGTATATGTGTCTGACAGATATAGGCTGAAGTCTTCATGGCTATAACAACAGTACTCAGTCTCTAAAATTTTAATGTGTTCAAATTAATTATTTCAGTCGTTCTATTAGATTTATTTTGGGCTAATAGCCTGAGATGAGCATGGATCCCTGAATATATTTAGCTATAGATTGAGTTATGTCATCCAAGACATTTTAATAACTTGTTGATACATTTTCCAAAAAATAATCATTTTCATTATTAGATATGTATAAAAAGGATGATAGTCTGTTAAACAAGCAAGAACAACTCCTATCAAAACTTATTACTAGAAGAATGAATTTATTAGTAAGTTAAAGAACATAAAACAAAAAATTCCTATGTTATCTATTTTTACTTGCCATAAAAAAAGAATTAGATTTCAAAGTTTGTTCAGCTTGGATAAGCCTAAGAATAACTGAAACTATCTTCTTTGATAAAAGAGTCATGAGCTTTTCTTTCAATATAGAATGCAACCTCCTTATGATCTGACATATTCTGCAAGATGTTTAAGGATAGAAGAATATTTACTAAAATAATTGATAAAATGATGGGCTTTATGTAAGCAAGGAATGTACCACATCTCACATGTTTTAAACACTCAAGTGATCTCAAGTAGTTACCACTCTGAATAAAGATTGAGTCCACATTCCTTATTAATAACCAAGCATAAACCTACTGTTATAGTTTATAAGCTAAAGATATGTTCTTAGAAAATAACTTTTTGTTGCTTGTATCAAATTCGCCTGTCACAATACATATGAATTTTTACAATACTATAAAATCATATTTCTTTTGCAAAACTAAAGCAATTATTTATATTTAATACAAAAACTTGTCTGTAATTACACAAGTATATGTATTCAATACAAATGACTTGGGTAGAACCAATAATTTCTTCAGGTCTTATAATCTACTTAGGCAATATCTTAATTGAATGTTTTATTTACAAAGATTTTCTCTAACATCAGTCAGGCTTGAGCAAACACAAACTTGTTAGGTTCTACTGGACAGACAAATGCAGATATCATTGTGAGCAAATATTTACTAGAGATACATCGAAGAGCAATGACAAAAGGGTAAAAGCAATATAATTGCAAGAATGTTATTAAAAAAGAACATTATACCATAGAACAATATTTTACACATTTCTTTTGTTTTGTTTTAATTGAAAATTGCATTTTTCCATTTTTTCTTACTTAAATACAGGGTGCGGCATAAGTAGTTGAAAATTAGAACAATAGCTGTTGATTCTTTTCTTTTCTTCTGCAAAAGTTTTCATTTTAATGCCGTGGATAAGTGCCCAGATTTTGGAATTTTAATATGCAGGTTCAAAAAAGTTGCTGCATTAAATTTAAATTTGAACAAAGGCTATGGATTCCCTCAATCCCCCCTAGCCCTAGGTTAAATAGTTAAACCAGTGTTATTTAAATGATGCGTTGATAAAAGAATTGCTTTTATCAAAATATTATTGTTCTTGGTTGAAATGATAGGAAAGGTTGATATTCTGTTAAACAAAAGCAACCAACCAGCTAATCAAGAACTTTTATTCTTCCATGCTGTGGAGCTCAAAGATATACTTATTCATGTTTCTTGGTTATAGAAGCCAATGTTCAGTTTAACTCAACATTCATATAAAATTATCAGATGTTACTTTTTGCATAAAAGATCTTATGAAAACAGGAGATACTTCTAAAATATAATTCAGAACAAATAGCAATTTCATGAATCGGGAATAGATTTATAGTTTGTTTGTGTTTTACGGCATATCAGCCATTTTAGGTCATTTAATGCCAAGAACAATCATTTTTGATAAACATTAGTTTTGTCCACACTTAGTTTTTGAATAACACAATATGCACTATTTAACACATAGCTGGAGGGAATGTTTGGATTCATATCTTTCCCAAGGGTATTAGTCCAAATATGAATGCAAACGGAACTATTCTGAAATCCAACTGCCTATCCACAGGATCAAATCGACTTTCCCAGATTCATAGTAAATATTGTTTAAATATCAACTATCTATTAATGATGTTTCAAAAGTATTTCAATACATGGGCGGACTGAGACTTCGGTCAATTGAACCATGTCTTAGGGCCCAGCAATGTAAAGGGGCCTACCTGCCTGATTTCCAATAAAATTATCAAGGCTGTCCTTATGATACATCTAATATATGCATTCAAACTTGGATCACTCCTCTTTGCCTGCACATCATAATGTATTTCTAATGGCTGTAGCTGACCACAGGACATAGTTAAGCCAATATGCACAGATCATCTGCTGCACAGCCACTACATTTGGCATTTAACTGTATGAAATGGTAGGTAGGGGGCTCATTGTGTTTTCTGCCTGAGGGCCCATAATACCCTCAGTCCACCCCTGTTCCAATAAGAAATAAGAAAATTAATAGAAAAAAGAACTTTTCCAAGTGATACTCTAAGGATGTCTACAATGCAAAACTCAATATCATTGGATGAAAAAATAAAGATTGCTAATAAACATGGTAAAATAAAAATTTTTGAATTGTTCCATTTGCCAATTTCCCTTTTGACTTGAACTTTTACAGTTTCATTTGTCTTTTCTGGTTTGGGCTAACCAATCATTTCAACTCTGACCCCCTAGAGCTAAAATTCTATCAAAACTATAGTAGATTTCCTCCATCGATTTCTAGCAATGACTTGTCTTACTTTGTTTGACTGGCTTCAGTTTCAATAAGTGACTTTTAATAAAGACTTTTTTTTCTGCGCTCTCTTGTAATGGCCATATGCAAAATCAATAAACATCTAGATGGTTTCTAATTTGGTTACTAGACAGAATAAAAAGGATGGGCAGCACATTTCAATAAGAAAAGGTGATACAATCGATTTTTATGATTCAATGATTTTAGAAGTATTCAGCTAAAAAACAGGGAGGATCTAAATTATAAATATTAAACAAGGGATCCTATAAGAAAGTATATGTACATTAAAATTGTTAGAAACTGAAATCTGTCAGTACTGAAATCTATGGTCACTTTGATAAGAATCAGTCTACATTAATGCTAAACTCGGTTATTCCAAGAGATTATCCTTATAATACATTTCAGGTTCATGACATTAACTGGCTTTTATGTTATGTCTTTTAATCTATAACTTCAGATGGACTTAATTGGAATCGAAGAATATACATATATAAATGCAAACACACTTATATATATAGGAGATTGATGTAGCCATAAATGGCTAAACTAAATCTGAATTTAAGTATTGCCATCCAGATATGGCTTGTTAAGAAAGCTTACTAATACAATTTCAATAAAGGTTAGCAGACACTGTCACTGAAATGTATAATTATAGATGATTTAATGATAATGATGGCTTTATGATGATATTTGTAATGTGGGAAGAACTCTATTTAAACGTATGTTGTTATGGTTACACACATACTATTATACCAAAGATATTTTAACATCCTCTCTTTAATTTTAGCCAATCAAAACTCTAATATAGTGATAATTTATTAGGAATCTATTATGGCTTGAATTAGCCACAATGAAAACAGAACACATGAGTAAGTTGAGATATATATTAGGAAAAGACAATAAGGTTACAGAAGAGAAAGAGTGTTATGGCTTGGGGTTAGCTACTATGAAAAACAGAACACATGAGTAAGATATGCATTGTAAAAAGACAATAAGGTTACAGAAGAAAAAGCATGTTATAGTATCCAACAAAGCATATGAAGTCAACTCCCGCATCTCAAGCCCTCTGCTGGGATCTAGTTAGGTGGACCATGGGTGAGTTCATCTTGAGGAGTAATTCCACCACAACAGATTCATATTTGAAATATCTTAAAAAAGCATATTTTAAACATTTCCTTTATCCATCCAACAAGTTGAATAATTCAGAATAGACATATTGTCATTTAAATATTTTATATTATTTAGAAATACTGTTTGTATAAAGAAATGAATTATATGTATTAGTCTATAACTTTGTTAATAGAGTGATATAATATAAATATGCTTTAAAAATTTAAGTTTTATGTTTTATTTTACTCGATACCCTTGATAAGAACAAGAAATTATGAAGACTTCTATATATGAGGTTGGAAAGAAAGTAATATTGTGTTTTTAATTTTATCACATTGTGACCTCTTACACATTGTAAAAATTAACTATTTTATGATAGCGTTTATGATAAATGATTGCTCTCGACATTAAATGACCTAAAATGGTTGATATGCCATAAAACACAAACAAACTAATATTTCAGCAGTAATTCAAATTGAAAATCAATAGATTATCAATAAACCATTAATAATTTCTTTCTGGATAATAATTTTGGAAATGCTACCAAACTGAGAAAAATAAAGCAAAGCCTAAAACAAATATCTCAATTGTCATTTCTATATTTTTTGGTTTTGGTAATTCTTGATATGAGGCTTAATAATTCATGCATTAATTTTTCAGACTGTTTTCTTCATCCTTATCACTGTTCCATTCATGTTTTGACTAATGAATACTCCCAATTAAAATATGAAGGTTCTTGAGTTTGATCACCTGAAGAAGGCTGAACCATTAATTTGTCGAAATATTGGGAAGGCAACAATGATGAATATGAGGACCAGAGAAAAAAATAATAATTTTACAAAATTTTATTTTTTAGTTATAGAATTTCCATATATTCTGAAATATTTGTGTGCATTTAAAAAAACTTTTGTTAAGAATGCTTAAATCACAATACTTTCACTATTTTTTCCAAGGTCTTTTCTTAATATCTTTAAATTCTTAGTTTCAGAGTATTTATGAAGTCCATAAATCTTTGCACATTATTGTCTTTATGATGAACACTTATGTTCAAGTTAGTTTAGTACAGTTGGTTTTTGTTCTTTTTGCTGCTGTTTTATATCAAAATATAGTATAGGACTCCCTCCCATCGATATCGACGTATGAGTGTCATCAAACCGTCTGTGGTTGTCAGACGGCCTACACAGAGATTTGTTTACATGAGTAAAGGCTTGTTTTGCATCAATGGTTTAGTACATTATATTATGCATTATTTTCTTTTTTCTGTAAGTTTTGGCATCATAGGTGCATTTGACAGTTAGTATCTAATTTCACTCTTGCATATTGAAACAAAATTTGATAGGCAAAAAAAGTGAAAAAATTTATTCTGCTCATTCATTTTCTGATAGATAAAATATTTACATAGATTATGAAACTCAATAAAAGTCTTAAGCGAAAACAGAAAGGTATAGAAGCTGAAACACATGATAATGTTGCATAGCTCTGTGGTCCTGCTTTGCCCCAGTATCCAGGCAGCTATCTCCACTTACCTCAAGAACGTGCATGGCCTCTTTTGCTAACTCAGATTTACTGAGTAGCATTTTGTGGCTAGATAGGGCTGCAAGGCACATTCTGTGTTGGGTCTGCTGTGTTGCTAAGCATGGCACTGATTATAAGGATGACAGTCAAAACTGTGTAAATAGCTATGTCTTAAAAAATAAAGACACTTCCTAATATACCTTTATCAAAAATAGGTATCCATATATCTAAAAGTAAAATCTCTGAGATTAGATACAATAAAAAAGTAAAAAATTCTATATAAATGAATATAATTCTGATCTTGAAAAAAGTTTCAGTTTGATAGATAATAATAATCAAAGCCTTTAGGAAGTGTTTTATTAATACGTATTTATTTATATCTATTCAAATTGATATAGGCATAGATAATGTTATAATAAGATAAATCAGTCTTTGATAAATTTAATCTTGAAGGTAAAATGGATGAATAGATGAGTAGAAAGATATTTTCAAGAGATAAGCAGAAAATAGACAAGTGGGAAAATTAATATTTGTAAAAGAGGAATATATATGTTATCTTCTGATTGCTAGCCATGTAAACATGTATCTGTTCCTTTTAGCCTTGCAGAGTGAAATTTAAAACTGTTATCTAGATGAGATTTAAAGCATCTCACAATCGATAAAACTCAAATCGACCCTTTACTGCAAAGAAGAAGATTTCATTGAAAATACCAAAAGAAAGTGACAGGATATCTCTGGAAAGAAAGTTCTCTGTGTGGAATCAAAGATAATGGCAGTGGTGGTGGTGCTGGTGACAGCGTGAGTCCATTGTGATTTTTCATGACAGCTGACAATAATTTGATTTTACCATTGTTCAGTTTTTTAAGATGGTCGGGGTGCGGTGGGGAGGGGAGACTTTGTTTCTTCCTAATGCATCTGATGAAATTATAAGCAGATTAGCAGAATTAAAAGACAAAAAGTGTTTGGAATTCTGTCTTATGTCTGAAGCTGTTTATTTCCATTGTCATTGAATATCTTGGTTTGTCACAGCCGATAAAAAAAGATGAATTTTAGATGTCTTTATGGAATACAAAATATGAAGATTATCAAACAGCAAAAGAAAATATTTAATGACATAGGCATTTCTTTTTTAAATAAAAGAAAAGAAGAAGAAATGATAGAAAACAAACACTTTTTGTAAAAGTCTATATTTCTGAGATAAAGCAAGGTAATTTACACTATTTACAAAGCTTGAACTAGTGCTCTTTTTTAGATGTCATATTCATAATTTACAAAAAGAATATATTTACTTTGTCAAGCACCAACCCAATTTAGGCACAAAACCATTTTTTATGTGCTCATTATATCCCTGGGCTTTTGTAATCAGTGTTGCTCTTCACCTAGATGAGTTACTCTCCCGAGTT
>JAYKTE010000132.1:85629-99971 GCA_036873565.1 Xipholeptos notoides
TAGTTATCAGGATTAGGGGACAGTATGAAGTTATTCATCCCTTCTTGTTTGTAATGCAGTAACAACACTTAAACACTGTAAAAAAAAGTTCATCAAGATTAACAGAAAATAATCATATATGCAGTGTTTAGGTCTTCATTAACTAGTTCTCAGGTTTTAATATCATGCAACCACTTAACATTGCTTCAGAATTTTCTTAGTTATTCTTTTGTCACTGATATCAAGCAACATCTTAGTCAAGGTTGAAAATACACCTACTATGCAAACTGTCTCCCTCTAATCTACCCTTTTCCATAAGTAACTATGGTATCCCAAGATAGAAGGCAGCCAAATCAAAAATTTCTTGAGTTATTACTTTTGCTGTTTATACTTCATATTACATTTGTCTGTCTGTCTGTCTGTCTGTCTATCTACCTATCTATCTATCCATCTATTTATCTATCTACCTATCTATCTTTTAACCAGTCTGTCTATATTTAACTGGTATCACAATTTTAACAATTCTGTTATTTGCTTGCTTCTTATATCATGATGCTTTCCTTTTTTTCACATAATCATCTTTTTCTCAGCTTCCCTTTTGTTTTCTTTCTATTGTACTTAAACTGTTTTGTATATCACTTACTCATCTCAAAATACTCACTCTGTTTGAAAGTCTTGTTGTCTCCTTAAAATTATTTTTTCTTAAATTTTCAGTCTACAAATTTATATGTGTGCATATGTGTGCATTTCTATAACAATAGTCATATGTGTATGATACAAGTTTGATAATAAAACAAGAGAAGTTGATTTGGCCCAGTGGATAGGCAGTCAGACTTTGGAATCATCATCATCATCATCATCATCATGCAGTCCGTCAGTCTTGACGATGACTAGTCTGGGCCTTGGTACTTTATCCTGTTGCACATCAGATAGACACCCACTGAACTTCCATCGCTTATGCCCAGTGGAGCAAATCTCGTGATGACTGGCCGCAGAGAGGGCAGCAGCTTCTGGCTGAAAGTAACCCCATATGCCTTTTCTTTCTGGATGAGGTTCCATAGCTTTTTCCGAAGGAAGACTGCAAGGCAGTAGTTGGATTTGAAGTCAGAGTTCTCATAGTTGTTTACATTCAGACTCACACAAATACATTTAGTAATTTGGGTTATTTAACTTTGATCTTACTTCAGGTTTTGTTAAACTTGGAAAATTTCTTATCTTTTCTTTGTATCAACCTTTAGCAAAATATGTTTAAATTTTAAGAAAACACTATTATCAGGTATTACATTGTATTAGAAGACAAAATTATTCGCAGGACTGAAGGAAAACACATGGAAATGGCATATGAGTTGAGCTGTTGTGTATGTAGAGCAAAAAACAAGAACTAGTCATTTGGAATCCTTGAGATGAGACTTGATAATTTGTACATGTATTTTTCTATCATTTGTCCTCATTTTTATCATTGTTACCTTCACATTTCAGTCTGTAAGCTCTTCAGCCTTCATCAGGTGATCAAACTCAGGATCCTTCTTGTCTTATTTGGAAATTTTCATAGAATTTCAAAATTAACCCATTATTTAATAAAAGAGGATAGACCGCTCTTATTTTGTTAGCCATACAGGGAAGAAGGGTGTTATGTTTTGAAAATGTGTTCTTAGTCTTTGGGTGGGATTGAAAACCTCACCTTCAGATAATTCTATGATAGAACTTTAAAAACTCAATGCCTTCATCCATTGCACTATGGGTCAGGAGAAAAGGTTCCCGAGTTCAATTAACTGAAGGATTCATTGGCTGAAATATGTTTTGAAGGTAACAAAGATGAGGACGACAGTCTAAAAAATAGATGTAAAATAGTCTGAATACATTACCAAAATTATCCAGCATCATCTCAAGTTTTCCAACAAATGATTAACAAAATTGTTTGGCCATTTTATTTTCATGTGAAAGTTTAAGATAATTGCTTTAACTGTTCTGCTTTTCTACAGAAAATCTATTCTGATTAATTAATTCAATTCTACTTAAATTAGAAAAATCAAACTAATTTTATTTCTTGCTAAAACACTTCCATTTGCATAATATTATCAGTATTTGAAATGAGTTGAGTTAGTTTTTAATTAAATATAGGTGTGTTGCTCTAAATTTTGAGTCTGTCAAAAGAAACTGTCACTTTGGGCAGCATATGTACATCATTCTATTCTTTTTATTTTTCTTCTTCAATATTATGAATAGAGATAATTTTGAAGTTTGAAGCAATCAAGGAAGCCCACTATGATACAGACTGTTTATTTATCTTTCTTTGTTCCTTTTTTTGAATTCATCAATATTGCTTGATTCAATCTATTTCAACAAAATGTATTTTTAGCCTGGAAAGAGCTGTAAAAGCAAGTTCAAATTGTTTAGAAACTAAATTTTGCTTTAATAAACTTTGACAGTTCTTTAACATGCCTTGATTGTTACACTTTTTCAATGGAAAACCAATGTCTTTTTCTTTCCTTTATTGGTACTTTATTATGACGGTTCAATTTCTTTTTTTGAATGTCTGATTTTTAATTAAATTTTCCCCACAGGGAGATGTTCGAACAATTTATGCCAGTTTCAAAACTATTGATATATTTATTAAATTTAAAGAAAAAAAAAATATGTGTGGGAAATTTGAAATTTTATTTTTCTGATAAAAAAACAGAATATTGTTAGGACTCATTTTCAAATTTACTTAAAAGTACAGGAAGTTCCACATAAAGTACTAAATTTAATAATTTTAATAATTTCAATACTACAATAATTTTCTTTTCTCTCAACAAGTTATCTTGAAACTTTAGAACAAAGTAAATAGAACTATAGGGTTCTTTGCCATTGACTTTTTTTACTATTTACTTTCTTAATCAGATTTTGTAAAATTAATAAATACTGACCAGCTCTATTTCCTACAAATTTCACAAATGGTTTCCTTCGGCTTCATCCCCCATAAAATCTTTTCATTACCCCAGATGCAGTTATTTATAAGAGAAGGCCTTATTAGCAAAACCAATCCTGGAGATCTTATTTTTTGTATTCCACTCCCCTCATCCATCCAACATTTTTTTTGTTCCCACATTAGGTTAGCTTTCTTTTCTTCTTTCCACTTCCCACCTAGATGATGGTCCTGCTTGTTTTTGAGTGAAAGCTTGAAAAACAGTGGGCCATCTACCCCAATAATGAGACAAAGGTGGGCCTTTACTATCATTTACCCAACTATCATTTTTGTTTATTTTGTTTCTGGATATTATTAAGGTAACCCTAACCCTTCTTCATCAAATTGTACATAGATAATTCATCCATCATCATCATCATCACCGGGCATATTTTAAGTATGCATAAGTCCATAGAGCAAATATAGTATTTTGGTGTCTGGCCTGTATGTCTAACTGAAAGACGCATGGTACTTTTATAAGATGAAAATGGGTGAATGGGTCATGAATGAGTCTAGTTAAGGATAAGGACTAGCGATGACCAACTCAAGTTCTAAGCTTCCACCACAAAAAAATTCTACAGCATTGTGCCTAATTTGCATGTATTTCTTTTGCAAATAAATATCCCTAGATGCAGTTAATCTTGTTTTTACGCTATAACAATCTTTTCAATTTTATGCCAAGAATAATCATTTTTGAGACACTTCTTTTTGTAAACACTTGTTACATTATTTAATTCATAGCATAAATGATCCAGAACCAGTATAAGTCATCTCATACAACTAAAACATCAGCAAAATTAATGTAAGATTTATTACTATCTAAAACTAGGGGGGGCATTTCTAAATAGAAAAAAATATCACTTCTATTATTTGGATAAATATGCCCTCCTTTTTTTCAGGAGTAACTTGTTGATCTAAAATATCTCAAGTTGAACTTGGAAGTGAAAATAGACCAACAAATTAAACTCTTTATTTAATTCACGGGGGCAGATTAATCTGATTTATTATAACCAGAGATGATAAAAATTAGTAAAGTATTCAAAGTTATATGTATTATCAAACCTAAACTGAAAAATTAAAATTAAAAAACTTGTTAAAAGATGGTAGATTTATCTATTTATTTTATTCTATTTTCGAATATAAATGTAGATTCAAGGTCATTCACATGAACAATTAACAACAAATTCATTTCTATAAACCCTGCTTCATTTTTCTAGTTATAGTTTCAATGAATGCCGCATTCATCGCTATTTAGAAATAATCAGAGATATTTCTTAACACAAACATTTACTTGTACTTATAGTTTGTTTGTTGGAAAGTTTGTTTGTGTTTTATGGTATATCAACTATTTTTACGTCATTTATTGCCAAGAACAATAATTTTTGGTAAATGGTAGTTTTTGTCCACACTTTTTTTTTATTACCATAATATGCTCTATTTAACCCATAGCAGGAGGGAATATGGGGATTCATACCTTTCCGAATGGTATTAGTCTGAATATGAACACAAACAGAACAACTGGGAGTAAAATTCCGAAGTTTGACTGCCTATCCACTGGGCCAAGTCAACTTCCCCTGTACCTAAAGAGATTATCATTTGTTTCTAGGAAATTTAACCCTTTCATTCTACGGTGTATTTCTTTATATTAAAATTTTTATAGGGAAGGAACTTTAAAGTAACTTAATTTTGGCTGAATAGTTTATGAATATGATATTTACTTGGTCGAGCACCAACCCAAGTTCGGCACAAGGCCATTCATAGTTTATGAATATATATTTGATTGACAATCTGGCTGTTGTTTCTAGCCATATATATATATCTATATCTGATAGAAAAAATTATGCGTGTGTATATATACAGCGCAAACCAAAATCGTTTGCATAATAATTTGGTTCACTGAAAATCAAATTTTTGATATTTTTCTCCAGGTAATATTTTGGGATCAAATGTTTTTATACAAATATTTGTGTATCTAGTCCGGCAATATACCAAAGAAAACACAGGGTGCTTATACTAATAGGTTATGAAAAAAAAAAAACTGACTCGCATAATAATTTGGTTCGCACTGTATATATATATATATATACACACACATAATTTTTTATGTGATAAATATGTTAACTTCTGTCCAAGTTATTGGAACACTGTATATGTGTGCGCATGTGTGTGTGTGCAAGGGCGGACTTAGCCATTGGTTAATCAGACCTGGTCTTAGGGCCCAGCACTGCAAGGGAGCCAGCCTGACTCAGGCCCCTTAGCTGTACATCATAGCATGCATTTCTCATGGCTGTGCATACTGGACACAAGTATGGGCAGATCCATGACCATGCAAAAATTAAATTTTGGACAAGAAATCACTCTAAATGTAGCATTTAACTGTAAAAAATTGGGAAAGGGGGCTCATAGAATTTTCCGTCAAAGGGCCCGTAATACTATCAGTTCGCCCCTATGTGTGTGTAATTAATTTTCAACTAATTCTCTATTTCAATATACTTATACTTTATATATTGACTACAGTTATTTTATTTATTACTTAATGAAAGTATTGGTGGGACAAAAGAAACTTATTTTGTATCAAAGTCCATGATGTTTCACTTGTGTTGTGACAAAAAAATATTTTTTCTTCTTGATGCCTATTTATTTTTTTTTAGGTTATTGCTTACTAGTAGTTAATATTTTCATGAATTCCAACTAATCTCATCGATTGGATGAGGAACACTCACATTATTTAAAGAAAGAAATCTGAAAATAAAATCTCTAGCATAGCTCCTGGGATTTTTATTTCATCCTTGAGACTTAATGGTTGCAGCGTTTCTTTTCACCATTCAATACATCTAATAGCCATTCATCTACAACTGATAGTTTTCATTTTGTGCTTGCTTTTGTTATAAGCAAAAGAAGGGGAAAATGTGATGTCTATTAATCTAAAAGTTCTTTAATTTATTATTTTGAAAAGGTTCAAAACTATTCTGTATTTTATTTCAATTTATGTTTTACCCATTCCAGAGTCTTTGGCTGTATATGAGCAGATGCTATTCATTTTCATTAGTTGATTCTTTGATTGTATTCTCTTCAGCTCAGTGTAAATTTGCTATCATTTCTCAAACATGTTAAAGCCTTCTAAATTCAACCTATTATTAATATATAAATTTTAGGGTCTTTGCCCTTCATATAATCTAGCCATTGAGTTGCTACATCAACTTTATAATGCTTCAGAGAGCTTAAATCGATCATTAAATGGTTAAAGTCTGATACTGAGCAGTAGAGTTTGGAATTTGATGAGGATGGGTATTTAATGCCGGTCTTTTTTTTTAATAAAAATCATTTGCTTATAAGTTGCCTATTTAAAATAATTTTTTGGTTAGCTTAAATATTTTTTTATAACTCTATAAAAAAATCTTTATAAATCCATTTGAAAAGAAATGCATATGACGGATTCATTTCAAAAACGAAGTTGTGTGTTTTTTTTTACTACTTGACTGAACACCAATCCCTACAAAAAATACATGGATAAAAAAAGTTTTCTTCTTTCTAAGATGATCATTTTAAACATTACAGATGCTATTTCACTAGTATTTCATCACATGGAAGGTATAAACTATTTGGGTCTGAATAAGCCATAAACTATTGATACGAATAAGGTTTATTCTTTGTTCATAGGTTATTAAAAATAAAATTAGCAAATATCAAACCAACTTATAAATGACAAACATTTCAAGTTCAAGAGAAAATAAATTTTCCATTTTGAAAGTCTTCTTTTTGAATTCAAATCAATTGGGCTATTTTTTTTTATAGCTAATTAATGTTTGTCTTTTAGATTAGAATTTGAATAGTTAAGTAGTTTGATTTTATTCAAAGATATCAAATCAGATAATTTTCGAGAATAACTACATAAAACTTTCGTAGATCTAGTTCTTATTTTTTGTTCAGTTATTAAAAAAGATATTTCACTGAACTTTTTTAGGATTATTTTCATAACCCAAAATCTTAAATTTTGTAATTATCAACATCTTTAATTCACCAGGATTATATGCAGAAGTTATCTTCAATAAAATTAAATGGTTTTAATAGGACTCTGGAGAAACCCTGATAAGAATATTATTTGAAAATGGATAGTCCAATGCATAAACCTTTTTATAAATTTTTGATGAACAATGTGCCAATATGAAAATGTTTCTTTTTCCCTTGCTTTCTTTAAGCTAATAACTATGGCAGTTTGTATTTTTCAATGCCTCTTCTTGATTACTTTCAGACAAAACCAAAGACAATTCCTCCTCCGATTCCTATTCAGAGCAGTCTTCTTCATTAAGAAGATCAACCCCTACAACCATTATCGATTCTCCGGCGACTCTTAAGAAGAAATCCATTCTGAAAAAGGATGCGATGAACAAGGAGGAAACCGAGAATCTTTTAGGGAATATTGTAGGGGATGCAAGCCAGCGATGCTCTCAGACATGTCGTCCAAAACATATCATCAAACCTGCGACGATTGTCAATGATTATGAGACATTTAACAACCATAGTAACAATGAGCATCAAAACCACAAACAACAACACCACCACCATCAACATCAACAACTACAACACTACCAACAACATCAACAACATCAACAAAACCATCAACAGCAACAATTGGTAACTGCCATGCCCCTAACCACCGACATTTCGGCCATGAGTGCCACTCCTCCAATCAATGTCATCGCTCCAAGTATTGACTTGGATGAGGAGACTGGTGCCATGGCAATTTCTACCCCTACTCCTTCTCCTCCTGGTATAACTGAAGACATGGACACCCCAGACAGTGACTCACAGAGTAACTCTTCTGAGGACCGGGAAGGAGAGGAGCTTGAGTTCAGCGACAGTGCAGCTAGCTTAGAGAAACTAAAGTGCTGGAAAGACTTGGACAATAAAGAGCAACCGTTGCTCTGGCAACAGGACACAAGCCCCTCGGACAATATGGACAATGATGAAAGCTATCAAGGTACAAACTCAATCGACCAGTCGGCATCGGATATAAGCCTCATGGAGCAGCCAACGTCAAGGTCATCACCTTCCAATGAAGGAGAAATTCATATGGACATTGATAAATTTGGTGATAAAAGTGCGGACTACATGACCGAAAAGATGACCTCCTTGACTACGGCTCACAATGGGGACTATCCATTAGATAATTTGATAAACGACATTGAAAAAACTTCTGATGATCCAAAAGAGAATGTTGTTTCTGCCGATGCCAGTGGCTAATTTTTAATTAGCAGATACACGATGGAAATAAAATGGTAAGTAAAATCTTTTTACTTTCAAAGAGGTAGGTTTTTGGTTTTGATTTCAAATTATTTTGCTTGTATCAATAGTTTTAGCCTCACCATCCTGCATGATCTGAAATACAATTTGGCTCATGAATTATATTCCATTCTAAACATCATAAAATATTTTCCATACATTAGCTTTGAATTAAAAATAAAGGTCATTTTTGCTTTTAAATTGTTCAAACAATTTTTAAATAACTGTTTTTCAAAACATTTAATATCGCAAGTTTTAATTTTTATCATTTGAATTTCAAAGATTTCTAATGAAACTAATGAAAAACTACTATCAAATATATTTTTAATCATTTTTTATTATATAAATTTTTATCTTATTATGTATTAAGATAGTGAAGCTTTTATTATATTTTAGCAAACAAAGATTCATGTAAAATTATAAGATACATGTATATATATATATATATAAAAACATACATATATATATGAGAAAGAGATTTATAGATTCTCTTATGCATAACTAATCTATAAAGATCTCTCTATACATAACTAATCAATACAGACGCATTGTTGTCTACTTAAATTTTCATAATTTTTGTAAATGTAAGTTTTTTGTTTGGTCTGATTTAGTTTGGTTTGATTGTGTTTGGTTTGGTTTGGTTCCGTTTGGTTTGGGTTTAAATGTATTTTGTAAATGTGCTCATATTGTTTATGTAAGTTTCATGAATTGTTTTGTGGCTGTATGTCCAAGTAAGTATTGTCTTCATTTTATGTGAATTATTCAATATTTAGGCAAGTTGTATACTTTGTGGTGTTAAGAGGTCTATTGTTAGAAATAATATAATTTCTTATTGTTAGAATTTTGGTTTAAAATTTTGCATTATTAATTTTATATTTTTATGTTTTCTACTGGTTTTATAATCTTATTTTTTTATTTTCTGTAGAGTTTGTAGTTTACTTTTGCTAAATATAACATATTGGATTAGGCTATTTTTGTTTTATTATCTGCTATTATTATCTGGTCAACAAATTATTTCAGATTATATTAAAATGAAATTAGAATAATATAATAATGACTTACTGGATTTCTTTAGAGTTTAAAAATTTGTCAAAATGCAAAACTGACCATTCTTTTTAAACCTCATTTTTTGAAAGAGGCCATATCTTTGTATAGTTAAATATTACCTTATTAGATTTTATGTTTTCACTTAGAGCCATTTTTTTATTTTTCATTATTTGGTTAAAATATCATGCCATTTCAATCTTAATTTCTAATACGAAGGTAGCATTTTTGGTTTCTGTACTCTTTGACTATTTGCAGGTGCATTTGCAAAAGATGAGAATGAAAGTTCAAATGATTTAAATGATAAAATTTATTTTGTTTTCAGTTGGATACATTCGGTTTTTTTCACTCTTATTGATTTCCATATAATAAATTTTCAAGAATAAAAATGATTCATGAAGTGAATTAAAAATCATTTGAGCCAAATAAATTTCTATTGTTTATCTAAGAAACTTAGATATTCTAAAATAATTTCAAATCCTCTGTAATCGCTTCATAGAGATGATTATAAGTTCTTTCTCTTTGCTTTATATTATTCAACATTTTTATTTTCTACTTAGTTACAAATATTATTTCCGTTTCTGCAAAAATTTATCTAACATCTTCCTGTTTTCAAACTAATTCATTATGATGCCATTCTCCTGTTTTCATCTCTCTAAACCAATAAATACTCCATGAATGTTGTTAATTTAGACACATCAGTAGCATTGTCTTAGATTAAAGATTCAGCTCAATACTAGCAGAAGAAATATTATGGAATTCACACTAACAGGGGTAAACTGAGTCATCAGTCAATTTGACCCTGTTTGAGGGCCCAGCAGTGCAAAGGGGCCCGCCTAGTTGCCAATAAAATTATCAAGGATATCCTTGTTATACACTCTAATACATGCATTCTGACTCGGCTCACTCTGCTTTGCCTGCCTATCATAATGTGTGTCTAATGGCTGTAGCTGACTACCTGAAATAGTTAAGCAAATATGCACAGATTACCTGCTGCACAGCCTCTAAATGTGGCAGTCAACTGTAAAAAATGGGGGAAAGGAGCCTATTGTATTTTCTGACTGAGGGCTTATAACTCTCTCTGACCAACCCTGCACACTAAACCATCCTTGATTTACTGTCAATTGTTATTTAAAAATCATTCATACAAACGTTTACCAAACATTAATTATCACTAATTAAGTGCATGGAGACTTCATGATAAATTAAAAAAAATAGTAGCGTTTATGTATAGAACTGTATGTTTTAATTACTATTCCAAAGAATGAATGAATAAATAGATAAATCATTAATTAAATTGTGCCTTTCCATAATCTTTTATTGGTAAAACTTTACAAAAGTTGTGTCATTTAGTACTTTCATGGATTGAAGAGACAACTTAAACTTTATTCTATTTACAAAATTAAGCACTCTCTGTTCTAAAATTTTTACATACCTTCATTTAAATGCTTTATTTTGTGTGACTAAAACTATTACTTTAAATTGGATAATTTTATATCCTTCCTTTTGATTTGAAAAATAAGTTAAATGTTTCTTATGTGTGATATATTAAAATGCTAAACAAAGTTACACCTTAAATAAACAAAATCATTTTAAATGCTAACAGAATTTTTCATTGAAAATTGTAAGATCAGTTAATTATTCAAGAAAAGCAACTCATTCCATTGGTTAAAAAATGTAATTTTTTGGTATTTTTCAGAAAAGTTATAATTATTACTTAAATCATTTATCAATAAAACATGAATATAACAATAAAGATGAGAATAAAAGTCTATATAATTTATAAAAGTCTATAAAATTTAAATCTTAATGGTAGTCAAAAATAATTTAAATTGAAAATATAACAATACATGAAAATATGTGTGATTATTAAATTTGTAATGCTTGATCATCTGCTGTCTAATTTCTTATTATATATATAATATATATTTTATAATTACTTTGTAATTTTTCAATCAAATATCTTGCTTTTGTTCTTGTTTTTATTTTTCACTCTTTAAAAATTATTTTAATTTCAAAGAAAAAGGAATCATATTTAATATGTGGTGCATTTAAACTTTAATAATTTTCTTTTCTCTGAACAGATTCTATTGAAACTTTACCTGAAAGTTAATACATCTGTAAGGTTTTATTATTCAAACTTTGAGAAAAAGTGTAATTGTAGTTCAATGCATCTGACGGGTGTTATCATCACAAAGGTACATTCAATCCCCTCCTTTAATTCTATAATGGTTAATGGTCACATTGAGTAGATCTATTACTTTTCAACTACCCCTAATGGGTGTTAAAGTTTCAATAAAATCACTTGTGGGGAGAGAAAGTTATTGAAGTTTTAAACCCAGTATGTAAGGTGTGGAACCCTTTCATCCATTTTCTAAAATTTTTTTTCTTTAAATTTTGCCTTAAAAAAAAGAGTCATTAATTTTAGTATGTGTGTGAATGAAAAAAATGATAGAATTTAAATGTGCATTGAGAAAGAACATTTTATTTTTGTATGCCTTAATTATCCATTTTGCATGTTTGTATTTATCCTACTTAGAACAAAATTAAATGCTTGCAACTTAATTTTTCTTATTATATTCATTTGGAATTCATTGGGATGAGGCTTCATAATTTAGAATTGATTTTATTTTGTGGAATGCTGTCCTCATCTTTATTTGATTTCATTTTTTTTAAATAAAAAATAAAAGATAAAAAGAATTAAAATAAAAAAATAAAGACGAGAACATCGGTCAACAAAATAAAATCAATACTAGATTAATTTTTCTTGTATAAATTTTTTCTATAAATGTTGAATATTAAAATCTGTTTTGTTTTTTGGCTTATTTACTGGTAATTTAGTAGGTACAATTTACTTCAGCTTCTTTTTATATATATATAGTCTTTACAGGGGCGGACTGAGCCATCGGTCAATTGGACCATTATACACTCTAATATATGCTTTCTGACTTGGGTCACTCCACTTTGCCTGCATATCATAATGTGTGTCTAATGGCCGTAGATGACTACCGGACATAGTTAAGCAAATACATTACTTGCTGCACAGCCTCTAAATGTGGCAGTTAACTGTAGAAAATGGAGGAAAGGAGCCTATTGTATTTTCTGACTGAGGGCCCATAACACTCTCAGTCCGCCCCTGATTCTTTACATAATCTGATAATTGTTATTTTGCATTGCTTACATAATATAATCATGCATTATGTTTTTTTTTAAATTAGACAATTTTGTTTTTCTTTTTACACTTGTTAGTTTATTAGTCTGGTGAAAATACATTTTTTTATTTCACCAATTTCTATTTATAATAAGCATGAGCCTGAAAATTTGACTTTTGACTAGTTTCAAAATGTATCTTCTTGATTATTTTTCAAAGTAATTATTTTGTGTTTGCTATCATGTCATTTTTGTTCCATTTTATAATCCTATTCTTGCACAGCATGGAGGGCAAAATTATCATCAAATTACATTTTATAAGTAAAGTGTCCATTGCATATGTATATATTTAAATGAATTGACCATATTTATTTTTTAATTAACATCAATAAATAATTTGGAAATTTACTTATAGATCTATTTCATTCTCATTAGAAATCATCAGTGCAACACATCCAACTTGAATCCGTGACACCAATGATAGAAGACTACATCTTAAACCATTGATCTATGGGGACACCTATTATTCATTGTGCTAATTCTTGATAGTCAAGGCTGAAAAGCCTCATTGTATTATTTGTTTATATTATTTCAATTATTTTTACAAAACTACGGCTTTCGACAATGTGTATATATATTTAAATGGAATTTAATTTATTCATTTATAATACTGTCGGAATTTAAGTTCCATTTAAATATATATACATGTATATATATATATAAATTAGACAAAAGTTATTTGTTAAGTTATCAAGTGTATGATTTGTTTGTTTGCTTGTTAGTGTTCTATGACATATCAACCTTTTAAGGTCATTTATTGCTGAGAACAATTATATATAATAAACGATATCTTTTGTCCACACAGTTTTTTTTAATAACACAATATGGACTATTTAACCCATAGCTGGAGGAAATGTGGGAATTCATACCTTTCCCAAGGTTATTAGTCCAAATATGAATGCAAACGGAATGACTGGGATTCGAACTTGCGTACTACAATTCCGAAGTCCGACTGCCTATCTACTGGGCCTAATTGACTTCCGCTAGCCTGTATGAGATAACTGAGTTACAAGTTAAACTGGTGCTTGTTTTTATTTTCTTATTTCATGAATGGAAGTATTCCTAAATAAAGCTTTTAAAAATGTTGGTTTATTATCATATTGAAGTTTCTATGACTGGAAAGTAGAAATATTCTTATGAATGTAGAGTGAAAAGTAGGTGGTATGTGCAGAACTAGGCAGAACACGACCATATGTAGCTGAAGATTCTAATCCTTAAATATTACTGCCCCTGCCTCTATCCAACAGGTGCCAATAATAAACTGATGTTGTCAAAGATGAAGAGTTGTTCCTCCTCTACTTGTTGTTTCTTTTCCAACTGACTGAGAACCAGTAAATATTCCCAATATTTAAAGCAGAATAACATCTGGGTATGATGCATATAGCAAGAAGGTCATGATAGACCAAAGAGAATAGAAAAACATGGAAAAATATTAGAAATGTTACAAAATAAGAAAAATTATGATTCCAAACAGTAACAATTTTTATTAAAAAATAGCAAAATATCTAAAATTGCAATTGTTATTTCTTTTAACTCACCAAACTTGTTAAAATTAGCACCTATGTCTAAATAAAGTGTAGTAAAAAGGATTAACTAATAGGTGCTGTTTTTGATAAATTCATCAAGTGAACAAAAATAACAATTGTTATTCAAAATATTTTTGTATGCCTTAACAATTCATTTTACGTTTGTATGTATCCTACTTAGAACAAAATTGAATATTTGCAAATTAATTTTCTTCTAAAAGTACTAATCAAATTAAATCGTTAAAATATTTTGCTATTTTTAGTAAAAAATCATTATCTATGGGAATCTATCTTTGTAGATCTGTGCCCCCAACCTACTGAAGGCTTATATCAAGGATTAAATACCTACATAC
>JAYKTE010000132.1:103101-124451 GCA_036873565.1 Xipholeptos notoides
TATACACACACACACACACACACACACACACAAAGATATACTAAAAATAAACTATAAAAATTATAAAAATCTTTCCTTTGTTAAAAATTTAACACATTTCACAATGTAATTTAATATTTAATCAAAATTAAACTTTACAAACAGAAACTATTTCAATGATTTAAGAATTCTTCTTTTAATTTATAATAATGTTTCTGCTACAATAATTAAATCTAACTTTATAAGCAAGTAACATAAAATTCATATATAGATGAAGAAAGAAGTTATATATCAAAATATAAATTACATTACCAATAGAGCATTTACACAGTTGCTGCATCAAATAAATGACAAAGCCCTAATTGATGGTTAACTATCAAACAAAATTAAGCCATAAATAGTCAAAATAAAAAGTTTCAAGAAATTATCACATAAAAGCTGCAGCCATATTTCAAAAATATAAATAGGATAGAAAGATTTGCTGAAACAGGTTTGTCAGTCAACTTGAAACTTTTCTGAAAAATAAGGATTAATGCAAAACTTACAGACAACAGTTGTGTTGCCAATGTAATTTGATTTATAAATAAACATAGAAATTTAAAACAATATAAAAATGTTGCGGAAATTTAAGACTTATTTTACTCATTTCAAATTTAAATAAACAAAAAATCAAAGAAAATCTGAACCAGTACTTAAAAGTCAGTACATTTAATATTACACAAGAGAATATTTAAGAAACTCTTTTTATAGATTAGTAAGAATTTAATTTGTCAAATAATGAATAGTTCTATCAAAATTCCAATCATTTAACCACTTGGCAAAAAGTGATTATTAATGATCGATAAATTTTAAATAAAATTAATGAACTGATAAGTTCAAACAATAAACATTTTCAGTCCCCATAATGTTAAAATATAAATTCAATTATTTAGAAAATGTAATGTACTTTTATCAAGTCAAGTTTTTTAAAATTATACACCACAACTGTACTTCTGTAAATTTTTATTACATGTCAAATTTCTAGAACAGAGTCTTCATTAATAAAAGCAATCAACAAACTTCCATTGTCATAATAGACATTTGTGAACTCAATCATGAAATCATCAGAGCTAAGTTAGAATTCCAGAATGTATTTTACTGATAAACTTTATACATATGAACAGGAATTCTAGTTTTGATTTAAGAAAAAAATACAAGTTTTTTAAAGTATTTTCATCCTTCATTTTATTTCTGCAAAAAGATATTGAATAAAGTATATTTTTGAAGCAAAGGCTATGTACACATGACATGCTATATATATATATATATTATATATATATATATATATATATAAACATGAAGAAGCTATCAAAAAAATCTATATCTAAGTATTTTAAATGTTGTCTTGTTTTTGCTTCAAAATTCCTGAAATTTCAAAATGGAATAAATGAAAATTTTAACTCTAGAGTTTTGAAGAGTTGAAAACAAAACCTTTGCTTAAAATAGATATTCCAAATACAAATCAAGGTATAAATAGATTTCTATATTTGATACTTACAATAAAAGTACATGAAATGATTCAGATACAAATAATAATAATTATAGAATACTACAATAACTCATAATCAGTGGTAATTATTATTTCTTTCACAATTAAAAAAAAAGTTTTTTTACATTTATACAATTAACACCATTCAGTGCAATTATAGAGAATTGGCAGTCCATATTTTTTCAGTAAAAAGAAATGGTCAATATCTATTATTGTTTTTATAAATTTTACTGAAAATCTACACAAAGAAAAATTTTAATTTGCAGAATAAAAAAAAATTAAAATTCTTAATCATTAAAAATTTAATTTTGATAGTTGAATTTAGAAATAAGGAGTTTAGCTATAAAAAATGTTTGTGCAAAAAGATACTCAGAAAAAAGTGACGAGAATTCAGGAAAAATGAATAAGAATGGTATACAAAGACACTACACTACTAACACAATGTTTATATGGCACAACATTTAAGGTAAATTGTGGAATTTAAATTATTTTAATTGACTATGATTATTTTAAATACATTAAAATAAAATCTTTGAAATATCAATATAATTGAGTAAAACTGGCGAATTTATAACCAACAATAGATTATTGTTGAAATAAATAAAATTGATGGAATCTTTCAAATTTTAGAAATTTATGTTTATATATGCAAATAAAATTTAAGAAAAATAAACTCATTAAAAATTTGAATTTTATTAATTCTTAAATCAAATTTCTTGTTTATACACATTGATTTGTCACATTTAAGAAAAAAGATTGAATCAATACAAAAAATAAATTCATGTTAAAAAGAATTTGGTTTTATTTTTATTTTTTTTGTTTCATTTAATTTTTTTTAAGACAATTATCATTCGAGAGATTTTAAAAACTAGTTATTTTGGTTTGCTGCCAGATATAAAATATAAAAACACTCATTCATAGTAGTAGCCACTTGTACTCATAAACAGTTGTGCATGTGGCAAAAAAAAGAATAAAAAACCCACATTCACACAGCAGCATACTAGATCACATACAAATTAAACAAGGCTACAACTTTTAAATTTGTAGATATTTTTTGTTAATGATAAGGCCATTCCACACAAAAATAATAAAGCAGCAGACAGAAAATTCAAAAATAAAACTTGTAAAAAAATGATTTTAATCAATTCTTAACTCATGGGAGATAAATTAGAAGAGGTAGCAGTTTTTCTTTGAATCACATGTTTTAAATTGACAATCATTTAAATGACTAGTAAATAACTCCTTTAGTAAGTAAGAGAAAAAAGGATTTTTAAAAATTTAACCTATGTATATATATATATATATATGAAATACAACTGCCTGTGTAACCAGATTCAATTCATCAATGTAAGGAAAAAGAGTAATTTCAATTAACAATTAATTATAAAAATAATAATGCCACCTATTCAGTTTAGGTAATGGACAATTGTAAGTATGGAATGACCCAATCAAATTCATATAATAACCTAACAAAGTTCATTCAAACAAAAGATACAGAAGAAACAAATACCAGTCACTGATATAGCCAATTGGCTATGTATGCGCCAGAGCAATTCGTCTGGAATGGCTGATGAAATATCCATAACTCAATGCAACTGAGACTGCACATCGACAAATTCAACCTCGGGCCTTACTTGACTGTAACTGCAAGGCTTTCTTTTGAAAGGGACAAAATTATTCATAAGAAAAAAATAGTGAAACTCAAAGACTTTAAATAGTTAGAACATCATAAACATTGGGTAGTCTTGCAGTTCACCAGTTCCCTTATTAAAAATTAAATATATCCAAGTCATAATAAAATCAATATAAAGTTGTATTGGTTTCTAAATAATTATTCGTCAAACATTAAAACATTAACAGCAATACATATATTTAGGAATTAAAAACTAGAACCACTAATTTTAGAAAATAAAAAAATCTATTTACAATAAAAATTATTTAAGACTAATAACAAATATAATTAAATTTGAGAAATGTAGAAAATAAAGAAATTATTTAAAATGAATATTCTATTAGTGTGATTATCTATAAATAAATTTGAAAACAGAGCAAAAAATTGAACTTAATGTTTTAATTTCATTTTTTAACCACAACTAATATATATATACATATATAGAAAAAAAAAGAAAAACAAAGGGATTTGCAGGAACTAGCAAACTGCAATCTACCCAAACATTCTTATGGACACTTGGAAATTTAACAAATGTGCTTATTGAATTGGGAACAATTACAAAATGAAAAATTGATTTCTTTAATAGTTAACTTATTATTTAATAGTGCCAGAGACTTCAATAAAGTGATGATATAAAAAGTAGCATTAAGCATGAAATTATCATTAGCTTTTATGATCAGTAATAAAACTGAATAGTATTTACTAATAAGGAATTTCAGTCATTAATTTGTTTTTAAATTTAATGAGAAAAAAATTATTCAATGTTCTGATGACCTTGAACTATTAATGATATTGTATTAAAATTTCAAATCATGCAACAAATATAATCAGTTTATCTGAATTAATACAGAGGTTGAATCAGTTGCCTTATCTGTGATCAAAAATAAATATTACAATAAAAAAAATATAAAAAAATAACACAGATACATGTTGCATTGGAAATTACAATAGAAATGCCATCAATGAAAAACAAGATCTAAGAAACACTACAATAGAATATAAAGGAAACAGATCAACTTCCAAACAAAAAAAGTATCTGATAAAAACATTTATAATAATTAAACATTTGACAAAAACTGGTAAAATCCCTGAAATAAAGTCACTTGAATGACAAAGGATTTCGTCAACAGATTTCCAAGGAATAAGCTGAAAGGAAATTATGTGTTAAGTGTATGTTTGTATGTGTATGCATACGTGTATGTTTATATACATATATATATATTGCAGGAGTATATGTGTATATATATATATATATGTATATATAAACACACACAGGTACACACACATATATATACACACAGATAAACACATATTACATGCAATTATATATGTCAATATATATATTCACACATACACAACTTGTATGCCAGTAATATGTATATGTATCATTATATTAAACTTGACTACTAATTTCTTTTTGTCTAAAATAATTATGTGATGATTCATAAGCCATTTAAAACAAGGTTTAAAACAAGGTTTAAAAAACCTTTAATAAATCCATAAATTACTAAGATTTCTTTCTCATTATTTTTTAAAAGTTTTCTCATGAAATCATCAAATTAAAGTTTTAAATAAAAAATGACGAGATAGAAAGAAAATAAAAAGAATTTAAAAAAAATAATCCCTTAAACACAATGATACATACCCTCTCTTTCTGACTGGACTTTTCTTCCTTTTCTTTTTTGCGTAGCTCAGAAACATAATCACTAAACATAGATTCACGTTCCCTCATTTTTTCAATAGATTTGAAACGTTCTTCTTTTCCATACTTGGCTGCAAAATCACTAAAAGAGGACCTGAAAAAAGAATAATAATAAAAAATATGAAATAATTGAGGAAAAATAAATGGATAGAATTTTAAGTTAAATTTATTAAATGTTCTAAATATAAGTAGTTGTAACCATTATCAGATTTGAAATCCTTTGTCTTATTAGGATTAATTTGTTTCAAAATGATTAAATTGTAACATTTCCATGATGGATAATTTCTGAAATATTGAAGTATTAGGAATGAATTGTTCTACTTTCATTGATATAGCCAATGTTATTTCCTTCAGGACTATGAGGATATGTGTTTGTATTGTTAGGTTGTTTTTTTTTATAATTCTTTTGTAAATCAGTAGATATTCTTATAGAAAAAGATTTCTAAGAGAAAAAAAAATGTTTACAAAATGTTTTACAGAAAAAAAATTACCCATAATTAAACCTTAATAAATAAGAAACTAGCTTATTTTCTTAGAATATTTATTTTTAACTATTTTAGGCTAAAAATTATTAAATATTTATTTTACTATTTTAGGCCAAAAAATTTTTTTTTAATAGATGGGAATTATTCTAATATATTTAAAAAGTGCAACAAAATTTCAACCACTTTTTATAAATTTTTAGCCTAAAATGGTTTGGTTTGGTTGGGTTTAACGACCTTTCAACCTTTTCTGGTTATTTAAAGCCTAAAATGGTAGAAAATAAATATTCTAAGAAAATAAGCTAGTTTTTTACTTTTTAAGGCTATCAAGTGTGAATAGAATTTGACTTGCTTATTTTTTTTAAATACCACCAACATTAATCAGTAATAGAATGTTTAGAAAAAATTTTAAATCATTAGTTATATGTTGTTATAGACATTACACCAAACATTCTGGTGTAAAAAATTAACCTATTTTTATTATCAAAATAAGAAAGAAAAGATCATAGGTAACATTTTCATTTAACTGTATCAATTGAATGTATACATTAACATTTAAATAAATGGAAAAAATCCTAATAACTTACTTTCCATGTAATTTAGCTTCTTCCATCAATATTCGGAAGGATTCCCTCTTTTCTTTCAGTTTGCGGTGCTTTTCACGTCTCTCTTCTTCAGCTCTTTCCTTCACATATTGCTCGAATACTTGTTTCCGTTCTTTAGAAGTTAGCAACAAGTAACGTGGATCAAATACAATTTTATGTAGTTCTTTCTCCCAAGTAGAAAATGCTGAGACCTACATTAAACAAAAAAAATCAAATCAATTATCCAACTTTAGACTCAGTAGGCAAATATTTATTTAAACTTATATATAAATGGAATTATGTGTGTGCATCCGTGAGTTCATTGTCTCTGGACTCTGAAACAGTTGGGCCAATTTTCTTGAAATTCACACATTTTTACTTTATATGTCTGTGTTCGTAGTTGTTTTGCAATACCCCCAATAAGTATCAAAAATTGATAATAAAAAAATCTGCTTCTAGAGGTAATGGTCCAAAGGTTTTATGACTACAGACCCCCAAAACTACTTTGCCAATTTTTGGTCTAAAGACTTAAAATTTGGTATATGGAATATTTGGACATGTGAAACAAATGGTTTTCAGTCGTAAAAATAACTACTAAGAGGTTAAACGCAACTTCTGAGCAGTGTTTGTTATAATAATAATAAAGACAAGAACAGAAGTTTACATAGCATATTTTCTTAAACATAAAATTAGCATCTGAAAAAAAAATCAGATTTATGTGTGCAAGTGACAAACTAGACTACTACACTATCATTGCAAAAAAATATTAGCTTTCTAACTCTACTTAGCATTTTTTTAACATCTTAGGCACCAAGCTTTTTCCACTCTATATTTAAAGTCTTACCTGGAAGAGAAACCTTGTGTGAAAGAGAGGGAGAGTCTTCCCTAATATGTCACATATCAGAAATTAAATGTTGTAACCATGTCAACAAAACTTTGATTTTTCTATTAATCAAAATTACATAAACATTTTCATTAATTAATTACTTTTATAATCTAACGTTTTAAAATCTTGATAGGTGCTTGGGCTCTCTAAGGTCTTATAAAACTCCTCATACTAAGAAGGCGGTCAGTAGAATTGAATGGATTTACCAGAAAATACTTTGGCAAAAGGGATTGCTCGAATTTAACAAATCCTACTTGAATGTGTGTGTGTGTGTGTGTGTGTGTGTATATACATATATATAAAATGGAATACTATATATGGATAGTATTATAAGGGAATAAACCATGTTTATTTATTGGTGTTATTTTAAAAATAAATAGTTTATTCATTATATAAAATCTTTTGATGAATAAATAAAAACAAATTTCCAGATTACCTCTTTTTCAGCTAACATATCCCTGAACTGCTTCATACGAAGTTCTAAAGGAACAATCGCTCTTTGTCGAGCTGCCTGGACTTCAGCTTCTATTGCAGCTTCCTTGCCAGCATCAATCTGTTTTATTGGTTCTCTCTTGTCATCCAGTTTCACATCATCTTTGTCAATTCTGAAAATGAATTAAGGTTTTAACATGAAAATATAATTTCATTTTTGCTGAATCACTTTCCACACATTATCAACAGGGTTTATGCAAGAAAAATTGGAAATAAAAAGGAGGATGCCTTAAACTAAATCCTTAAATTAGTCAGTTACATGGAATGAAATGCTAGACAAGAAAATCTCATCATCACATCTGTAGTATAAAATGCTATGTAAACTTTCCCAATGATGCGGTTGGGACACATCATCATTGCCCAGGTTCATTGACAGTTTTGGTCTTTTTAAAAAATCAGACTCTCTCCCCATGTTGACCTAGCCAAGGTTTATCAGGCCTTGACCTGTGTCCCAACCTCTGTCTGCTACGCTGTTAGAATGCCAAGGGTTATTATAGGTTGCACAGAAGAGGGGAAACGAAAAATAAATCCTTTAACAAAGTCATCCACAGAAACTCAAAGTCCAGTAATAACGAGTATAAATAAATAAATTTCGCATTGGTAGTCGACTGATAAAAAAATAAAAAAAAAATCATAATTAGCACATTTTGGACTATTTTAATTCTAGAACATCTATTTATCTGTATTTCTAAACTTTTGTTTGCATTTGACAGCCATTGGAAATGTGACATTTCTTTTCTTGCCAAATGTTAACCTACATTATCATTTCTCCTTTTTCTTTTGAGAAACATACCTGACAATTCAATCATTAATAGTTTAGAGAGATATAAAAAAAATTAGCATGAAGAACTAGTTGGTCATATGCCTGTAACATTTAACGATAACTATGACTAGCTATAAGATATTCTACAATGGGCAAACTGGGACAACAGGTTCAACAGTTTCCTTTTCTAAGTTACACTAAAAAAAATATCTTTCAAGAATACTCTGTTAAATTTTTACTCTATTTGTTTCCATGAAATTATCCCTTAAAGAAAATAAGAAATTACTCACTTCTTTAAAATAAAAACAAAATGTCAGCACATTTTGTGTGTCCCCCCCCCCCCACTCCCTTGTCACACTTCACCAAAACTTACTTTTTTTTCTTGGTAGGAGGTTCATCCTCTTCTTCTTCATCTTTTTTCTCTGAAAATTTTTTTAAAAAAATGAAAGAATTGAAACAGTGAAATTTTTTAAACAAATAATTTTTACATGAGATTTTTTTTATCATCATCCCTCTTTGCACTAAAAATCTATTTATTTTCATTCATTTTTTATATTTAGTACAAGTTTAAATAATGGATGATTCTGAAATTTAGCAATGCCAAGGGCCCATCTATCTGATAGTTAAACAAAATGGTAATACTTGTTCAGACTTCAAATAAAGCTTCATAATAATTATTCAAGTTAGCGGTCTTCTTAATCTTTATTATAACAAACACAAAATATCTCAGTTGATATGTCCTCTAACCTTCAGGACCTATGTCAAAACAAATATAGGAATTCAATTTTATTCAGTTTTAAGTGAATATTATCAAGAGGTTTCAAGTTCAACCCCGAACAAGTAAAAACAGTAATTAAGAATAGTTAACACTTGTGCATGGTTATAGTTAGGGTAAGAACAATCTACCTTGAATTTCTGTGAAAGTCTGTGATTTAGACTTTCGAAAGGAACCAGAATTTAACAAAAAAAAATACCTTAATTAGGCTGATGATAATATATCAGCCAAAACATTGTATGTATAACAAAAATGAAGACAAATACTTAATATAAAAATGATCACACTGGCAATTACATTAAACATGAATTTGTCAGATTTTACCAAAATCAATCAATAATTATATTAGCAACAGCATAATTTTAAATGAAAAATTTGAGTTTTAGTTTAAAAATATTAATTTAAATATTTTGATAAAACTTTACAATTATTTGAATTCATAAAAATATGTGGGACTTTTCAATAATTGAAATTTGTTAACGAATGTAAAGAATTATTAATTCAATTTTTAACCTTTTCACACATAGGTTAGAATTCTATTTAAAAAAAAATTGAAATGATCAAGTTGAATAATAAACTTTAAAATGTATATAAAAAACAAAAATTTCTAAGAATTTTGTTTGCATAGAAACTTTTATTCTAAACTAACATTAGTTCATTGATATCTACAAAAATAAGTGAATAATGAATTTTAAAAATTACTTTTATCCGCAGGAGAGCCTCCAGGTGGACCTTGTACCATTCTCTCAACGTCAGCTCTACCAACAAGTCCATCGGGTTTTTCCCAGACAGAGAGATGTTGACTAGGATTATAGAAAAAAACTCGTCCATCTCCAGTCCAAACAACACACCTGGAATAAAGTTATTTTTCTAAATATCAAGCAATGAAAAGACAGATTGGTCAAAGAATATAGGACATAAAAGTTAGAAATATTTGGTTCATAAAAAATAAAATAATTTTTCAGTAGGATTGATTGATTTGGGGTTTAACAGCATATCAACCACTTTTGGGTCATTTAATACGGTATTTTCAGTAGGAAATCTGAGTATAAGCATGCAGTAAAATCAGATAAACTACTTAAGCTGAGAAATGCTTCTAATATTTATCTTTTAATAAGAGTCAAAATATAAACTAAAAAATGTAAGGTCCTTTGAAATGGGATTCCTTCTAATAAAGTAGTTACTAAGTTATAGTAATATTTTCTTGGGTTTTTGTATGCAACATTACGTAAAATTTTAATGAAATGAAATAAAAGAACAAGAGGTTTTTGAGAAGAGTTAAGTGGTCTGTATATCCTATGGGTGTGCGATAAGTAATAAAATCAAAACAGTTATCAACACTAACCATGGGGTTCCAGGTACTGGTGTACTAGAAACTGGACGTGCTTTATCTGCAGCCTTTTGTTCTTCAGATTTTTCTTCAGTTTCTTTCTGTTTTTCATCCTAGAGATCAAGAGAATAATTGCATATTGAACTGATTTTTTTTATTTGTTCATTACACAAAAGCTACTTATACATCATAGAAATCAATCAAATTTCTAAATATTTTCTTCAATATTCAAGCTGAGTACTACAATGTGCATAGGGTAAGTACAATGAGATTTTGAAAATGCTTATTTATGGGCAAACAAATCATTGTAATAAAAAATTATTTTCAAAAAGCAAATTACCACATAACTATGATGTTATCAATTTTTGATATATAAAAAAACACTTTTATACCAATATTCAAAATAATATATTGTGAAACAACGTCAGCTTAATTTTTAGTTTTCATATTAGTTTTACAAAAGTTTGAATTCATTTTTAAATTCTAAAAAAAAACAAAAAAACATGACTTTGGTTATTTTGAATAAATATTTGGCAATCATAAGCAGCCATTTAAAGTGAGATACACATTCATCATAGATTTGATAACTAATAAATCATTATTTCTGAGGCAATTTCAATAATGAAGAAAATGTTTTTTAAAAGTTATTCATGATAAAAATGTTCACTAATATTATCAATACACACACACTACAGCACAATAATTAGATAGGAAAATTAGGTAGAAAATGTTTTTAAATATTTAACAAAATGTTTATTAATTGTATAATTGAATGAAACCAATTGTAAACATTCGTAAATAAATTAGGAATTTTTCATATTAATTCAAGTCCATCTTCAGTGCTATATAATTGGAATGTATCTTCAACAGCTGTACTGGTATTAAAATAAAACAGGGCATATTATATTTAAAAGATTTCAGATTCTTACCTCATCACTTTTTTCATCATCTTTTTCATTTTGTAAAATTTCCATTTGTATTTCTTCTGTCTCATCAGTTCCATTTACTTGCATCATGGAATTCAGCTGAGCAGGAGATTCCGTGGTTGTAGTCAGTGGATCAGGTTTCTGTAGCATTGCTAGTTTAGCTATATATTGGTGATAAGTAACCAAATTAATATCAGAGCAAGAGAAAACAAGGTTATTTAAAGTAAAAATGGTTCATGTAAATACAGATTTCTTGATGAATACGCTGAAAGGGACGGACGCTATGTGAAACCTAGTTATTTCATTAAAAAAATCTTATCGATAAACTGAAAATTACTACTCAGCGAGAAATGTCTTGGGTGAATATATCAAAATAAATTTTTAAAGAACTTAATATAAAATTTTATTATTCATGTTTACATCAATAGATGTCATTAATCTTAATTCTTACTTTCTACTAAATTTAAAATATATCTGTTCTGATCGAAGATCTAAGCTAACATACATATATAATATCTTAGATACATATCATAGTAGTTCAACCTAACCAACATAGATAAGCAGAAATTTAAAAAAATAGAGCTATTAAAATTTCCCTAATTACCAAAGTGATTAGCTTAATATTAGTTAATGGGCTGAAATGTGTGAGTAGTGGTATTGAAAGTTCACATATTCTTGGCAATGAGTAAAGGTAAAAAAATGGGGTAGATATTTATTCTGATTTTCTGACTTATTTTAAATTAACATTTTTACCACTAGTAGAAAGGCCGCACGCCTGTTAAATGTATCTATAATTATGATGAACAAAGAGCTAATGCACTTAAAAACATTTTTTTAAATTCTATTCCTCAAAGTAAAAATGTAAAGAATATACTATTTTAATGTTTATGTATACACAAACAAGTCAAATAACTAGATATAATAGTCTTTAAAGATCAGTCAATCTCCAAAAAATGCTGATATAGTAATTAGATTGTTTATTTTATTGATATTCCTAGTCTAAAATGAAGTGATCCATAGACTTAATTTTCCCATATATTTTTTTCACTCACATAAAAATTTCAAATGAATTATTCTATCAAGATCTCAGCACTGGAGAATAAAACAGCAATATTCTTTATAATGTTCTTCATGCTCATATTTATTATTTCATATCAATTTTTGATCAAGCTAATAAAAATGGCACTGTAGCTCTCCAACTATTTTATAAGACTGGCTCGTAAATTTATCACACTATTAACATTAGGATCGTTTCTTTTCCACAGCCATTTTATTAGGGCTCAAGTCTTTCAGAATAGAAATCTTTTAATCTCATCCATAAGCTCTTAAGTGACTCTTAAAAACAGATTGAGGTATGTTTGCAAACAAGTATGATTGGTTTTGCTCAACCATATACAGGAGCTACTGAATCTAATAATAAATATTTAGATATATTAACTATTAGTTATAGTAGATTCATACATATTCTTATACATACATAATATGGTGATTGCTAATTTTACCAAGTAGTAGTACTTGATTGTGTAAATAGCAGTCATCTGTACTTTTGTAACTCCTGCTACAGATATGACACACGAGGCTCCTTGCTTTTATTTTGGAATACATGTTTCAGTTTTTCATGTTATTGGTTGGCACTATCATATCCAGAGACTAGGCCAAGTCCTTGATACACTTTATGTACATGCCCAAGTTGAAATATGCCTAGAACTTGAAATATACTTCAATATTCTTACAGGGCTTGCATTAAGATGGAACATTGGAAGCTGCTCTGCCTCAAATCTTCTACATGCTCTTTCCCAAACAATCATTTTATACCCATCCTCTACAAGTCAAACATTTATATTATGAAGCCTAAGATTGCCTCAAAACATTCTTAATATATTCATTAGGTTTAGGTCTAGGATATTTACCATGTTGTAGCTCCTTAGAAAAAAAGTTGCTTAAGGAGCCTGCCATCTTCCATCCTAGCAATGTATCTGACTATCTATAATGAGCAATTATATGCCAGACAAATTGGCCTGTTGCAATGAAATGGTGTTTGGTGTGAGAAATTGCCACTTAACATTTAGGATCCTGCTAAGGCATGTGTGATGAAATCTTTCCAAGGTTGAGATGGATTGACTGTACATAATATCTATGTGCCTGTAGAAAACAATGATATAGTCAAAACACACAATTCACACTTATAGAGCTTTATTTTGATGAGAGCTCTCGATAGATTTTTAAAGCCTACTAAAGGATTTGCTGGCTTTTTGACCATGTGAACTATTTTGGAATCAAAGGATCTATCATGAGAGAAAAATAAACGAAGATGTCAACTACATTTACTTTGATACCTTTGCAATTAATGTTGGGTAACTGATAACCTGATGGTGAGGATCAGATCATTAATGGCAGTGTATACATTAAAGAGATTTGTTAGTCTGGCTTCTACTCCTCAGTATGCACACACACACATAATATATATGTATATATATTCAATATATTTAGGCAGCAGTTGGTAAAATCGAAAATAAAATCATTAGAAAGGAAAACTGCATCTTGTTCATTTTATTTTTTCTACAATAAAATTGAACATTTTATTTTCCTTTTTTGTGTACTTAGTTTGACATATAGCAATTAAACCGATATGCTTAATTATAAAGAGGGAAAACATCATTTAAAGTTAGTATAAATTTTCCTTTAAATATTTTCAATATTAATACTATCTCAAGTCAGCTCAATAATAAATTCAAAATTAACACACAATTCAATGATGTATAAAAAAACAATTTAATGAAAAAATGTAATATGGCTGGTTTCTTAAAAGGAAGAATATTAAAATAGCATTTATACAGAAGGAATAAAATCAATATTTTCTAAGATATAGATATTGACATTTTATTTACATATTTTTGTATAATAATCCGAATTTATACACATGTATCATTTCAATTAACACCGCTTAAAAAAACTCAACTTGTCAGTTAAGAGCTGGTCTGGCAAGTAATATTTAACTTATATTGGTTGCATTTAAAAATACTAAAGGAACAATTAAAATATACTGAAAAGTTTAAAGGGTTTATGAATTTTCTTAATCAGAATTTTTAAAAGAATTATAAATTGTACTTAATTACAAGCAACAACAATCAATCTATGCTAGTATTACATAATATGCACTGAAATGCTATATAAATATGCTAAAAGATGAAGTGCCATTTAAAAAAAAGAATGCTATAAAATAAGATACTTAGAATGGTTAACCAAATCAAGAGATTGCATATAGTGATCTTCTGAAACTGAAAGAGATAAAATTGTTATTTTTATTTTTATTTAAAAATTTTACATGCTAAAGTTAAAACTGGTACAGTCATTAATTAGGCTCCGATATAAAGCATTCAATTCTTACTACCTTTTATAAAAAATCTGAAAAAGAATAGTCTAATAAAAGTAGGATTCAGATCGAACAAATTGGGGTTTTTAAAAATGCACTAAATGTGTACCTCATTCAGTTATATTTTTTAACATAAAATAAAAATAACTAAACCTTTAAAGATAATTTTCAGGATAAAACTGGCTTTATAAAGTTTCAAAATGTTCTTTATTAGTTACTGGTATATTTCATTAAAATATTGATTATAAAAATGGAAATATATTTTGATACCACATTTATTCATGAAAAAATAATTCTCAATAAATAAAATAAGAAAATATTTTTTTTTAAATATTCATAAATCAGATCTTCAAATAAACTATCAATATTTAATCTTTGCAATTTACAATCATGTAAACTTTTTTTCAAAGACTGTTTACAACGATGTTTTTCAAGTAGAAAAATTTAGCATAAAATCAATAATTAAATTCGATAATTTAACAGCAAATGAAACTTATTTTAAAAAATTTGTTTTTTCTTACCATCCCAATCTATAAGAACCTGAGGTTTATCCCAAGTAGATTCCATTGTTTTTGCATTGTAGTAGTAAACTCGACCATCAGCATTCTTGTGTTCAGACCATTCAGCTACTTCAGAAGGTTTAGCCGGAAGCTGTAATAAATAGAAATACAAAATAGATCCAACAGTAACAAAAAGAGAAGTTACCAGTTTTCATTCTGAATAATGACTAATAAAATGAAACAATTCGAGAACTTTTAGCTGACAGCAATGTATGCCAAAATGAGAATTCATTTAATAATAATAATATATGCTGGATCTAAGTATTTAGAAAAAAATTAAACAAGAAATCAAGTGTTTCCAATTCTGACTATGAAAAACAAAACAGTTTTATTTATAGGATTTTGTTCAGAAAGAAGAATAAATTATACAAGTTATTTTGGGTCAGTTATTTTAGCCAATATCTTTAATTTCAGTTAAATTTTCATCATATTATGCTTGTCTTTTTATAGGAAAAAAATGTAATAACTGAAAATAAGAAAATTAGATTGATGAAAGAGAATAAAATATGAGAAAGGCAAGTTGGTAATAATGAGGAGAAATAGGATATCTAATTTTTTAGAAATCTTGATGTTTTTAAAGTGCAATACCAAGGTCAACATTAATCAGAACAAAGAGAAAGAAACTTTGAGAGATGTTCCAAAAGTAATACCACCTATGTTTTTATTCTACCCAAATGGATCAAAAGAATTGCAAATTGCATTATGTTTGTTGGTTGTTGTTTTTTAATGGCACATCAACTTCTTACAAATTGCATTGTTATTATAACTGAACTTGTGCATTCATAAAGTTTTATTTCTGTTGCAGATATTAATGGTGTGAGACCAATAAATCAACCGTCATGGATATGCGTCAGAAGCAAAGATGCATCATTAAATTCCTCCATGCAGAAAAAATTATACCGATCAACATTCACTGGAACCTATTTAATATTTACAAAGCCAATGCAGTTGATGTCAGTACAGTTAGGAGATGGATTCGTCAATTTCAGAGTGGCAACAGAGATATTAGTGACAAAGTGTGCCTCGAAACAAATTCTGGAGCCCAAGTTGCCCATTTTAATGGTACCACTTCCATCTTCAAAGTCCTACAACTTTTAAAAAAATAACTTAAAATAGGTGGCATTACGTTTGTAACAACTGTCATATTTTGAAATAGAAATAAGACATTGCTTCGAGTAAAAATCTATTTTACTAGATATTTATGAAAAAAATATTTAGAATAGTGTAATTAGAGGTTTTGTAATAAAATGCTTAATTTTTTTTCTTTTAATAGAAATGTCAAGATATAAAAAACTGCAATGAATTTAATTCTATATGAATTATTACTAACCTGTCCTTGAGGGGGCTTTTCAGCCACGACAGCAGACTGATCACTAATCATAGCATCTGTTTGGGGCGTAACATTAAGGGTAGATGTTGCAGATGCAGCAGTTGATTGAGTTGACATAGTTCCCGCAGAAGTCGCTGAAGCTGGAACAGTGGAAGCAGCTGCAGCCAGCTGCTGCATTACTTGTGGTGTGAAACCTGGTGGAATAAGAGCAGGATTAAAGCCAGGTGGCATATCTGCAATAATAAATAAAAATGGTTCTGAAAACATCAGATTATAATATCTATAGTAAGATGTCAATCAGAATATGTGTGTATAGAGTTTTATTTTTGGTATTCAAACTGGATGAAACAAAATGCCTTATTCAGTTTTTTTTAGAAATCGCAATATCCAACTGGGTTAGTCTGTATGCTAAAACAAAACAAAAAAAGTAAAATAAAAACTGAAAGTCTTGAAATAGGCAATAGGAGAAATCTTAGATGCGAATTTAAAAATCTAATTAACACAAACTCCAAACATGTTGTATGCATATATAACTAAAAATATAAAAATGCTAAATGGTTTACCTTGACCTGCAGCAGCTTGAGCAGTTGTAGAAGTTGTAGAATTTGATACCGTGTTAACTGTGGCAGTTGGAGTTGCTTGGGTTGTCATTTGAGCAGCCATTGCCTCTACTTCAGTCTGAGTAATTATCTTAACATTTTCTGGTTTGGTCCAGGCTGACTCCCGAGTCCTTGCATTGTAATAATAGCACTACAATCAAATAGAAAAGTATTTTTTATTAAAATCATTTCACAAAACTAATAATATAAGAAATCTAGAAATCATGGTTAAGAATTTACAACTAAAATGTCTTGCGAATAATTTGACTCTCTATATAAATCGACAAAGATGTACAAGCTTGATTTACAATTGAAAATACAAGGTTCCTATGAAACCCTGGGAGCTTGATAAATGAAGTTATACTAAAATGAGTCAATGGTTAAATGGTGGTTTTATAGCTACTTTTGAAATGGGAGAAATGTAATATATATAAAGAAAAGAAGTTATATATATTTTAGGTTTAAATTGAAGTTGTCAATCTACTCACTTTCCCTTCTGCCGTTTTAGTTTCAACCCACAATTCTTGATTGCTTGCATCCATTGCAGCATTTTGGGAAGGCATTGCTGCCATACTAGTGGCAGAAGCATTTGATACAGGAGGAGGCATAGAAAATCCTGGAGGAGGGACAGAAAAGTTTGGAGGGGGGATATTCGGAGGAGGCATCATAGGTGGACGCTGAAAAATAAATTTAATTCATTGAAAAATATTTTTGTATTAGCAAAAGTACCCAGTACTACTCAGGTTTTATATACAATAAAATTCTATCTAATCTTTTTGTATGGAATAAACAAATTTTACAATACAAGTTTTTCTTTGAAAACTTAAAAGAAAAAATATTTGCAACTATCTAAAAAAATTATTTTTACACTAAATAGATTTGAGAGCAGACAAAAAAGCTCCAAATTCAGAGTTATTATGAAAAGAAAAATATTGGCCTGTAGCATGTATTATACAATGCAAAAATAATAGCAATAGTTAAGTCAGGGAATAATTTAATATTGGTATCATAAAACCCAGAAAGAAGTCTATTAGCATTTTGCTGCTTTTCTTCAGGAGAAAAAAAATAACGAAGCTTAACAAAATTTAGATAGAACAATGTAATAAAAGAAAATGCAAATCCTGGCATCCCATGAATGTCATTCAAATGATGAATACATAGGATTATGAATGATTTTTATGAATTGAATTTATATCTCAAATTTCTAAAAATTAGCAAAACAGAACTCCAGATTTGATTCAACTCGTACTAAATTAGGTAAAGATCTTTTTCAAAATGGTAATATGGTTTACATTTGTTGTTTATATAGGAAAATATTATCTTGGATTTATGTGATAAAGAGTATATATATATATATGTGTGTGTGTGCGCGCACACTCTTTATTACAATGTAAGATATTCTTTTCATATGTTATAGTAAAATAGACATTCATCTGTTATTTTTAAATATTGTGGCTATTAAATAAATTTGTAAAATAGTTCACTTACAGGTCCTGGTGGACCAGGAGGTCCAGAGGGCATCCCAGGTGGTCCATGAGGTGGTCCTGGAGGTCCATGTGGAGACATTCCTGGTGGTCCATGTGGTCCATGTCCTGGTCCATGCGGCCCCATACCAGGTGGTGGAGGCATACCGCCACCATGTGGGCCGTGCATGCCAGGTGGAGGACCATAATTTGGGTCAAATGGTGGTCTACCAAATGGAGGTCCCCGAGGACCTCCAGGTCCTGGTGGTGGACCTCTCATGCCAGGTGGAGGACCTCTCATACCAGGTGGAGGAGGACCTCTCATCATGCCAGGGGGAGGACCTGGAGGCCCACGAAATCTAGGTGGTGGCCCTGGAGGAGGCCCACGACCATAATGTGGAGGAGGACCAGGTGGTCCAGGCCTGAAAAAAAACAATGGATTCACGTGTAAAAATTGCAAAAAAATTTGTTTTTAAAGTTGAGTAATTGAAATCATTAATATTCCATTCATAACTATTGTAAATACCAAAGAAAAACTAAGCATTTATTCTTACAATTAAGTAGTGGTTCCTAACCTTTTCTTACTCTGGCACCACTAAAAAACCTTTGTTCTGACTTTGCACTCCCTAGAATTGAAACTTTGTTCAAAGATAAAAGATGTGGAATCATACTAATTTTATCAAAAGATCTTTCACTTCCCAATATATGTGAACAAAAGTCAGGCTTACAGAAAAGAATCATATCACAGATTGATATTTGAATAACTCTTACAAAAAAAAAATAACTAAATATAAACTTAATTATAGGAATGTATTCATTACTTACAAAACTGAACAATTTAGATTATATTTAAAAGATATTCACTATTTTGATGAAACGCCTTCTGGATTATTCTTAGCTTTAATTTTTATTTCTTAACTAGAAGCATTGCCCAGCCTTGCTTATAGGTTGCTTTAATGCTCCCTTTGTGCTCATTTTGGTATTTTTTTGTAATTCTAATTTCTTTATAAAAAAAACTGCCTTAATTTTTTGAAAGCCGAAAATCATTTATGTAAACTGTAGTTTTATTGAAACACAAAGATTGACTTAGCCCCCACACAGTAGATGCTATGGGCCAACAAGGATTCAATTTTTCAAGTTTGACCCCTTAGCAGCTATTTTTCTGGCTCAAAACCAAATTGAATTTGTTCAATAGGTCCAAATATTTCTTAGATATTAAATCTAAAGTCTCTAAACCAAAAATTGTCCAAATAGTTGGTAGACAGTTTCTCAGACAGACACACAAGTAGAATCGCTAAATTTCCGTTTCACCATTCTTGGACACCTTAATACCAAGCATTCCAAGATCAATGCAACAAAAGTTTATGAAACATGATAGACATCAAAAGCAATGGCGCATACTGCACATCACAGAGTGATGATTATGTAGCGTTGGTCTAACAACCTCTAAAGCCCTAATTAAGACACTTGTAAAGACATAAATAAATTCAAATTCTTTGTAGATGTTTGGAGGAAAGGATAGATTCCATTAAAACAATGAGAATCTTCTTTGTAAATTTTGGAAATGTAGAATTTTATTAATAAAAAAGTTAATATAACTTAAAATTTATTTTGCATAAAGGTCATTTAATAAAATTAGTTTTTCAAGGCTAAAAACGTCCATAGAATGTGAATGTTTTGTTTTCTCATTAAAAGAGTTTTTAGCCCAAGCTTATTGTAGAGCTGTCAGTGATTTCCGGGACAAAAGTGTCCCAGCCCGGGGAATGTCCCGGACCGTTAGCAAACCTACACACAAGGTCATTTTTATAATATTAGTAGATTATCTTATCCTAATTTTAATACAAGCTTCCATACTTTTGTAAATAATATCTATTAATTAGTAAAAGTCAAAATTGAATTTTCCAAAAACCTTTTTAAGACTTCTTTTTTACAATTTAGCATATAATATCTTTTATCAAGATGAGACATTGGGTTAAATTGGTTATTCCTCTTAAAATCATTAGCCGAAGTGAATAAACTATTTAACATAAGTTGATGATAACCAAAGTCATCATTTAGAAGTAAAAAGGAATTCAACATTAATGCTTTAAAAGTGCATATTTCATCATTTCTCCAATAAAATAACTATTTGTGAAGAAATTAAGTAAATACTCTCAATTCTAAAATGTTTTTCAATAGTTATTCAGGTTTTAGTACTTATTACACACATTTTCATTTAGTATGAATTGGTTAAATGATATTTTATAGATTGATTTTTGTTTTCAAGATTTTCTTTCAAAAATTCAATAAGATTAAAGTTTCTTGGGAAAAGGGAATGAAAATAAATAAAAATTATATCGTTGAACTTATTGTATAGGTGAGAAAAACAGAAAATATAACAAAAATGAATCCAAGATATCACCACACAGTCATATTAAAAATAAACCAGTTTGGCAAAAGAAAATATACAAAATTTCAATTAGAATAATCTTACATCTACATTCAATATTTTGTTATAACTTCATAGAAGGAAGTGATATAATTAATATTCTTCAAGCAAATCTAATCTGCTAAAAAACAACAAAAAAACAATATTTTTTTTAATATAAAGTAAAATTGTTTGTTTTTGTGTTTTACGGCATATCAACCATTTTTAGGTTATCTAATGCCGAGATCATTTTTAGTAAACGTTAGTTTTTTTGAATAACACAACGTACACTATTTAACCCATAACTGGGGGGAATGTGGGATCCATAGCTTTCCCAAGGATATTAATCCAAATATGAACACAAACGGAGTGACGGATTCGAACGCACGTACAACGATTCTGTGTAACATTATAAGGCTTCCGCCTTTAAATTACCGACCGACCAGTGAAGGTCGAATGTGAGGGGTGTTGGCAGGTGTGGAGTTTAATCGAAAATTAA
>JAYKTE010000132.1:126100-136621 GCA_036873565.1 Xipholeptos notoides
ATCGTAATGAAAGAATCGTAAATCTAAGGTATTTATTTAACGATGCGATTCCGATTCCCCCAAAATACACAATTAACGATTCCGATTCCAAGGAATCGTCCCATCACTACATAAAATACAAGCATTAATTAACTGGCACTGTCTTAGTTGATGAAAATCACACAACAAAATTAGTAAAAATTGTCATAATCTAATTAATTGTTACATTACATACACTTTAAAAATACTTAATAACATTTAGCCAGTTTAAATAAGGCCAGATCTTACAAGTATTCATTTTCAAAAAATTATGATTTTTTTATGCAAGATTTTATTCATACTTTTCCCAATGGAAATGGGACTACAACTGAATGAAATAGGTTTAACACTGCATACATAATTCAATTTCTGCAATAGTATTCAAATTTAGTTAATTATCATGAATTAATTAAAGCAAATATGTTGTTCATTGCTTGCTATGTTATCATATGTAACATTATTCAATTATTTTCAGTGTTCTCCACAGTTTGAATGAAAGCTGATTTTTAAATTTATAATAGCAGTTGTACAAGTGACTAACCTTTCTATTTGTTGACAATATTTGTTGTTTTATTTAAATAAGTATTATTTACATCTGCTATCTCATACTATTTTTTATTTATTCATATAAATGTATTGCATTGTTTATTGTGTGTGTTGGAACTTCTAACCTTAATTTTACCGTGTGCGTCATTGAAAAAGTTCTAAATATGTTATATATATTATTTTTATTCAGTGATAGATATGAAAATTTATTTAGCCTTATCTGAGAAAATTAACACAATTCTAGTCATCATCAGTTTTTGAAAAATTTCAAGCTTGCAGCTTTTTACCTTTTACTCTTATAACTATGATTAAAAGGTAAATTGAAGTAATTTTATACCATTTGTTTCAATAATCAAAAAATTCAAAAATTATACATATTGTATTATTTGTGATAAATTTGAAGTTAATTATCATATGGAGTGGCTATCAAACCGAAGTGAGCAGTACATCAGATAACATGGTCTAATTATTTACTACAGATGGTTCATTTTAAATGAAATGGTATATATTGATATCTAAATTAAAGTATATATTTCTCATACATACATGTATACACAAGAGTTTTTTAGTACACTCAAAAAATAAAAGTTTGGAAAGGGAGATTTTGATTAGAAGAAACAGTACACATTTGAATATTTTAGTCAATGATACTTTCTTTGAAAATAAGGTTGGTTGAAAAATATCTTTACCATTATTAAGAGAAGTGTTGTTATGTATGTATGTATACTTTTAAAATATAATGACAATTACCATGAAGTTGGTTTGTAAATCAAGTAGTGACAATTTATAAAAAATATATTTATATTAAAAAGAAAAATTGTTTCCTGGTATTTCTTGTTTCCATTGATATTTTACATTTTTGTATATGGTATTAGTTTTTGTTGTTGTTGTTGTTCTAATATAAAGTAATTAATGTGTCAAAACATATTTGTTAGATGTCATAATGTTTCTTTAATCTTTTATCTAAAAAAAGATACAAGCAAAAATCAAGCTGTATTGCAAGTTAATTAGTTCAACAATTCTATCAATGACTTACTTTGTTTTTCTGTTTATTATTCAGTAAGAACAATGAAAATAATTTATCATAAAGTTTAATTTATGTTGATCAAAGTTGAGCCAGAAGTAGCATATAAATCAGCATTTAAGTTTGTTTTTGTTTTTTTCAATCTGCTCATCTCCTTTGTGTTGTGTTGCAGGAGAAGTGTAGTATACAAAATCTCTCTTGGCCAAAAGTTAATTAAGCTGGATTTCATTTCTTGAAAAACTTATTTTGTGAATTGACAGAAAGATAACTTATGGATTTGAATCAAAATTTAGTTCAGAATTTTGTATAATTTTAAAATCACTTTGGTTGATACTGCATTGAGGTGAGAGTACGTGAAATCTGAGTAAACCTATTCATTGGTAAGGTTATCCCCACCAAATGCCTGATTTGTTGTCATGGCCACCATTTTGAATTCTGTCATAGTGATGTGTTGGCGTCGAGCCCTTTAAGATTATCGATGATTTATACACCTGAATATGTAGCTAACAAAAACAAACTCTCAAAAAAAAAAATTAAATTCCATTAATGGAAGAACAGACTAGAAGTAAAAAAATTGGGCAGTGGATAGGCAGCCAGACTTCAGAATTGTAGTACACGAGTTCGAATCCCAGTCATTCAGTTTACGTTTAGACTAATACTCAGCTGTAGATTAAATAGTGTATGCTATGTTATTTAAAGCCTATGTGTGGACAAAATGAACGTTTATCAAAAATGATTGTTATTGGCATTAAATGACCTGAAAAAGTTTGATATGCCGTAAAACACAAACAAACAAACGAGAAAATTTCAGCCAACTACTTCAGAATTTTTTGTGGTTGATTTGATTTATTTTTGAAGTTTTCTCTCTCTCTCTCTCTCTCTCTCTCTCTCTCTCTCTCTCTCTCTCTCTCACTCTCTCAATTCCTTCAAAGTGATTTTTTTAGTAAAATATCTCTTCAGAAGAAAGAATTTCAGGAGTTGGGAAAAACAAAGTTCATCCTGTGGGCAATTGATAGGCCATATTATTGATATGAACACTGCATGCTGATTGACAAGACCATTGATATTCTACACTGCTACTGCCACATCCTGGTTTGGTTTCCACTCACCCATGTGTATTGCTTCGTTTTGACTGTTGTGCCATCTTGCTCATCATCCATATCATTCATCTCTTTCCTCACTCTGCTTACTAACTAATCCTCATTGTGGCTTGCCTGCTTAATTTTTCCCCAGCGGAGAGCCGATCTGGACGCAGCCCTAACCCCAATAACCCCAGCGAATACTGCTCCACCATCCCACCATTGCAACAAGCCAACGCGCATGTTCCATTGCCGACTGTTATGGTCCCAGTTGGTGTGCTCAAGAGAGAGGGTGAGTGACAATCAGTCGGTGTTGTTGGTGATTCTCACTTTTCCTTTTTTTTTTACAGGTAGCAAACACTTGCACATTTGTAGAAATACTTTCAGTCAGTACTCTGTAATTTCATTTACACTTTTATTCTGAATAATAAAAGTAAAAATGCATTAAAGATTTAAAAAAAAGAAATAATACCCCAAATTTAAAAATTCACATTTTTGTCATATTTTTATTTCCAGGCTGTCCTTTTTTTTTTATCCACTTCTGGTTAAATTCTAAGTAAACAAATCAGTTGGTTTTTTTTAAACAAAATAAACAGCATATTTTATGTTCTATTGATGATTTTATATTCACCTACAATATTTGTTTGTAAATAAAAAATTAAAAAAAATGTCAGAATTATATACTTGAAAAATGATATTGCTGTCTGCTTAGAACAGGGGTTCTTAACTGGAATCCACATGGACCCTGGGGGTCCACAGGCAAAACATAACAAATTATGAGCCCACAATGATATTTTGGTGGTCCATGAAGAAAACCAACTCATATTGGTTTTTATTATTAAAAATGTAATTTCTACTGCAATTTTGGCCCGCTGTGAAAAAAGCTGAACTAGACATTCAAACGAATTTGAAACATTGTAATACAAGATATTAGTAAAGAATTATTATCACTATAATTTCGATTATCAATAATACTAATTTTCATTATTATTATTATTATCAAATACTTTATTTGCATTAAATTAATTTTCATATAAAAAATAAAGCTTAATTGAATACTATTTCTTTGTTTATTAAAAGCTTAAAATTTATATTAATGAAAAATAGAATATTGTTTTATGACCAATAGTTATAAGGGTGTCCATCACAAAAAAAGATGGGAAAAGTGGTTCATGGGTAAAAAAAAAGGTTGAGAACCCCTGTAGAATATGTTATTCTAGTAATTAAAAGAATTACTGAAATGTATTAACATTAATAACAAATTTTGATTATATTTTTTAGAAAATATTTTTTGAACTTAGAAATGAACAATTTTTTCCACTAGACCATAAATCATTGTATAATTCTGATCTTTTGTTCATAATTCAATTGAAAATGATTGAGTTAAAATAAATGTTAATCTTTGATTTATAATTTTGTGTGCATACTATGTTATTTAAAAAAAAGTATGTGCGGACAAAAGAATGTTCTCACAAATGATTGCTATCCGCATTAAATGACCTAAAAATGTTGATCTGCCGTAAAACACAAGCATACATAATCTCTCAATATAACTTCAAATTTATTATTAGCATTAAAACAGAATATGTCATATTTTAATTAAAATCCAATAAAAATTCTTGTGAAATAAATCAACATAGAAATGGAGCAATAAAGAGAATTATTGCCTTCAAATTTAGAGAATTAACATCTTATCACTTAAATAATTATGGATAAATTGACATACTACAAAAAGATTAACTCCTGATCTATATTAAAAAACAAATAAATCAATACATTCAAGATATATTTCATTACTTTTCTAGCATTATCCAATAAACAATTCTTAAAAATCTCAAAAGTAGTCTTATAATAAGTAAAATACCGCGTCAATGTTAATGAAGAATAAAATATAGTTCATCTTAAAAATATTAACTGTAAACCTTCTTAGTTATTGGTATGAAAAGAATATATAAGTAAAAATATAACTGAAAGATCAAATCCTTCATTTGGAAAACAAAACTACTTTCAAAATACCTTCTTATATAAAAGAGTCAGTCATAACTACTAGGTTCTTCCTCATATATGGCATTTGCTCAGTTTGACGTATGCTCCAAGAAATTACCATTTAGAACCTATTCATGGTTTTTGCTTCTGTAAAGCATCAAATATACATGAAAAATTATCAGAAATTTTTAGTGCCTAATAGATAGGAATAATCAAAAATGTAATCTAATATAAAAATTGTTTCAAGTTTTTTTGCATAAATGAAATTTGAAATTGAAAATTTGCCATTTTCCAAACATAAAAACTGATTGTTTTTATCATTTGAAATGTTTTGCAGTTTGTTAACATAGTTTTGAAAATCTGTTCAAAATTGACTCATTAGAATTTTACAACTTATTTTTAGATATTTTTTTGAAATGTTTTTCTTTATTTTTATCTAAAAAATTTATTTTTTTTGTTTTAAAAAGAAAATTATATTCCCTGTTCCATAATTTAAAATGTTTTAAGAATGGAATGCCATACCCCTACGTTTTTCACCAGATTTAAAGAAAATCTTCTACAGGTATTATTTGGACTTTTGTCTTCATCCTTATTAGAATTTATCATACCTCATCTCAAGGATTCTGAAAAATGATTAAAGAAAATGTTGAGAAAAAAACTTTTTTCATACAATTCTTTTCAATGTATAAAGTAACCAAAATATTTTATAAAGCTTGGGGAGTTGTAAAAGAAAATTATAAAAATGTTTTTCAGAAAAAATTCATATTTTAGTTATATTTTTGTTGAATAAATTGTAAAATACGAAAATATATTGAAAAATATCTAATATTTTCTAAATTTTTTAAAAATTCATTTATGAAATATTCCTTCTAATAGTACCTTTTGTATATTTTCCAAAAAATTAAATTGTAAAAAGATAATGAGAAAAAATTTTGTAAAAATGTCCTATCTTTATCCAAAATTTTATACGTTTCACTTACAGATAGATATCTTTATTACAGCCATCTTTAAAAGTTTAAATTTTCTTAAATCCATTTATCACTTAGCTACATCATCTGATGCATATTTGTTACAATGTTACAAACAATGAGTTTGTGTTCAGGAAATCTTAATATAAAGATTTTTTTCACAAAAATTATTAGTATTGTTTTTACAACATTGTAAGTCATTACAATTATTTTTATGTTGAGTGTATTGTGGAAGAATTTCGTTATTCAGGCAGGTCCCATTAAAGAGTACCTTGATTCTCTTTTTTAAGATTTTCCTTTCTGTTTTCTCTTGTTTTCTAACTAGATTTTTTGTTGAGGGGGCTAGAGTTATTATATACTCCCCTAACTGTCCGGACATCATACAAAAAAAATGCAACACCAGTACCCTGAAGATGGTCTAGGAAGACCGAAAACATTCGGACACTTAGGGGAGTATATAAGAACTCTAGCTCCCTCAACAAAAAATCTTGTTAGAAAACAGAATGGAAAATCCTAAAGAGGAGAATCAAGGTACTCTTCAATGAGACCTGCCTGAATTAATTATTATGTAAAGTGTTATTTGGTTACATTTCTATAGAAAAAAATTACAATTCTAACACCTCATTTTTTTAGAAACATTTTTGAACACTTCTTTATGTAACACCACAGGGAGGCCTCCGTCGTTCGCTTCGAAAGCTATTAAATATTTTTTTTTCTTCTATATTCAATTTGTGGGCAGATATGATTCCTGCCAACGTGTCTCCAAGCGAACAATTTTCTCAACTGCCTGTATTTTCCTTCTTTTTCCATCCACTCGGCCTCGTCTTTTACTGGACCCCAAATTTTTTTGTTGTTGTTGTTGTGCCCGTGGTCTCTCTCGCCTAGGTCCGCTTATTCTTCGGTATTGCCCCCATGAGAGAGGCAGTGGTCACGGCACCAGAATGAAGGTGTGTAATGCCACAGGGGTACCTTCCCGGCAGGAGGCCTCCGTCGTTCGCTTCGAAAGCTATTTAATTCAGACCAGGGTGTATAATACGAAATCTATGAAAGTGTGCAAGGAAAGAGTTTTTGCGTACTTACACACTTTCTGGGCTCGACAGGGCTGTTCGCTGTTCTTCTTCCGTTCGGGGCTTCGTCGGTGTTGTGGGTTCTGTGTGGCCCCAGAATGGCACACTCCCTGTCGGTCCTCATTCATTATATACCTGGTCCCTGTTCTTGACACGTCGACGATGCCGCTCCGTTTGGTCTCGCCCCCATCTTCTGTCGGTCTGGAAAGGACCTCCCCCCCCCAATAACAACAAGAGGTGAGACTGGATTAAAAACGCGTTTATTCTCTCCAGACAACCGACTCTACAGAACCGCCAATCAACGTGGATCTTGGCTTTTTATCTGGTCCTGTGACGTCACTCTCGGGGCCACGAAATCACCCGACCGATGGCCAACTGATCCACGTCGCCACATTTACGTCACCACTGCCCACGCCACAATACGGTTACAAAAATATAATTGGAAAAATATCGGGAGATGAAATCATTAATGGAGATTATGAGATACTAAAACAGATGAAACCAGCTTTTGATCTAAAATAAAAATAAGTTTGTGTATTAATTCCATTTGGTCCTTTTGGATGATATGATCAGAAATATGCTTTTTAGCCTACCGAAACATCTATTTAAAAAACGAATTTCAAATTGTGTTATTGTTGTGAGTGCGGGTCTCACTCTTTAGTAGTATTATAGTAGTGTGGACAAAAATTAACATTTTTCAAAAATGATTGTTCTCGACATTAAGTGACCTAAAATGATTGATATGGATTAAATTGCGCATGTTGTGTTATTCAAGAAGTTAAGTGTGAACAAAAAACTAACCTTTCTAAAAAAAATTATTGTTCTTGGCATTAAATGACATAAAACGGTTGATATTGATTAAATAGTGCATGTTGTATTATTTAAAAAGCTAAGTGTGAACAAAAAACTAACCTTTCTAAAAAATGATCGTTCTTGGCATTAAATGGCCTAAAATGGTCGATATTGATTAAGTAGTGCATGTTGTATGATTCAAAAAGCTAAGTGAGAACAAAAAACTAACCTTTCTCAAAAATGATTATTCTCGATATTATATAACCTAAAATGGTCGATATTGATTAAATAGTGCATGTTGTGTTATTCAAAAAGCTAAGTGAGAACAAAAAACTAACATTTCTAAAAAATTATTATTCTCGACATTAAATGACCTAAAATGGTCAATATTGATTAAATAGTGCATGTTGTGTTATTCAAAAAGGTAAGTGAGAACAAAAAACTAACCTTTCTCAAAAATGATTGTTCTCGGCATTAAATGACTTAAAATGGTTGACATGGATAAAATAGTGCATGTTGTGTTATTCAAAAAAATTAAGTGTGGACAAAAACTAAGGTTTCTCAAAAATGATTGTTATCTGCATTAAATGACCTAAATTGTTAATATGGATTAAATAGTGCATAATGTATCATTTCAAAAAACAAGTGTGAACAAAAAATAACGTTTTCAAAAAGGATTGTTCTCGGTCTTAAATGACCTAAAACGGATGATATGGGTTAAATAGTGCATTGTACTATTAAAATAACTAAGTGTGGACAAAAACTAACGTTTTACCAAAAATGATTCATCTCGACATTAAATAACTTGAAATGGTTGATATGCCGTAAAACACACAAAAACATTAGGCATAAAAAATATATGGGTCCTACCAATACTGACCTAGTGAGAATGCCCAGGAATAAAAAATCAATAAAGATAAAAAATATCGATCGGGACAAAAATTGGTTGCTATCGATCGCATCGAAGGATGATTATAGATCGAAGAATTAGCAAAATCAATAATCTCAACAACGCGAATAGAAGGAACAAAAAAAAATGATGTGAACGCATAAAAATAATAACTAAAGTAACTTCAAGAAACGTCTTTAATTATCTTGTATCAAAAAATATAAAATCATATTTACACATAAACTGTGTGTACAAAAACTAACATTTGCCAAAAAGGATTGTTCTCAGCATTAAATAACCTAAAATGGTTGGTATGCCGTAAAAACACAAAAGAAAATATTTACACATACACATGTTTGAAGCGAGGTAGGAGTAGTAGGAAGTTTGGATACATAGAACACGAGTTCAAATCCTAGTCGAAATCATTGCATTTACTTTCAGCTCTCTGAATTGATCGCCGGTTCGGGGAATACCGGGCCTTTTTGCATTCGGCCGGCCAGTTGATAGCAACTTCCGGGGATTGTGGGTAGTTGGTGTGTGGGGCAGAGGGGTTGTAACCGCCATGGCGTGAAGACGTCCAAATAAAGCTTTATGAAAAATGCCCCTGGTCTTCGAGTTTTCTTCCATCTTTAGCTTTCAGGAGACCAGGAGAATGAAGAGAACCCCTCTCACAAGAGTTGGAAGAGCCAGACAACACCAACCCTCCAAGGAACAACGGGTGCCCTTCCAACAATCAACTCTGAGTTGTCGTCCGAACGTCGGGTAACCACGAGGTGAGTAAAGATGGCTACCATCAACCAACCATGCTCATCGTTGCACATTAATTATCATTAAATTAATTATCATTCAATAAAATAATTGTTATCATGATTTTTTTTATTTATCTTTCAACTAATCATCACCTTAACCAATTATAATTTAACTAATTTTATTTAACTTAATTATCATTTAATTAATTTGGCTAGTCAACCTCATGACACTTAAATCAAAGTGTCATAAGATGGGGTTCGTTAACTCGTGAGAGTAATTCATCTAGGTGAAGGACAACACTGATTACAAAAGTTCAGGGATGAGCACATAAAAACGACAATGTGCTTAACTTGGGTTGGTGCTCGACCAAGTAAGAATAATATTAACACATTAATCGTAGTATGCAAGTTCGAATCCCCGGGCAAGTCATTTTGGCCTTCTATATCGTTGAACGCGAGTTCGAATACAAGTCGTTCCTTTTGCGTCCATATTCGACTAATAGCCTTGGGAAAGGTACGAATCCCCACATTCCCTCCAGCTGTGGATTAGATAGTGCACACTATAAAAAAAGAACTAGGCGTGTATAAAAATAAGTTTATAAAAAAAAATTGTTCTCGGCATTAAGTATCTTAGGTTAGTGTCTGGGTGTGGTTAAACCACTGGGCAGAGTCCCCTTAGTCTTTGGTACTGGTATCTAGAAGGAAAACTCTTAAGTAAAACCTGAGGACTGTTCTTCATGTAGTCCGTAACATACCTTGGATCGTGGATTATCAGCAGTTTCAAGAAGTGAGGGTGGTTCTACACAAACCTTCACCACTATTAACACTTTTCTGTGTAGCTTGTCTGACAACCATATGTGGTTTTATAGCACTCGTACGTCAAAATGAAGGGTATGAATCTAGTCTATTCAAATCATCTAATTTTTAGAGATTGGTTACATTATTTATTAAAAATCCATTTTATATATACGTATTATTTATTAAGAAGATATCTATCTATCTATATATATATATTATGTAGATAAGTATATATATATTATTTTTAATTCAATTTTTTACGTTTTTTCTAACAAGAGACTTAGTAGCTGGGTTGAGTATCTTAACATTAAAAAAATAGAAAAATTAAATAAGAAATATTAAAACGAAAAATTAAAATTATTTTTCATGAAACTTGTTTGAATAATGATATTCTGCCTAAATACATGAAATGTATATAGCAGTGAAGCGGTTAGAGCGCTAAACGGATGACGAATCCGTACGCGTTCGATCCCGACTTGCACTGGACTCGTGTTTGCGTAGCCGTCCTGATGAGCCATGAATGGTGAAACAAGCCTGTCGACAGATTGCAATTTATATATATATATTCATATACATTTTTACATATTTTTCAGAATTATATAGGA
>JAYKTE010000132.1:150241-161571 GCA_036873565.1 Xipholeptos notoides
CCACTTCCTCTACCTCCCTCCCTCCCCCTTCCCCTTTATTCTCCCCTTCGTTTCCCCTCCCCTAGCTGTAGCTGATTGTGACTGAATCCATAAATGCTAGTGAACTGATTTCTTTTTCTTTTCTTTTTCTTTTCATGTTTTCTTCTTATATTTTGTGTCCCGAAATATCAGCAGTTAATCGAAGTTTAATCTTGATTGGGCGATATTGATTATCGATCTGCGAAAGGGTGTAATTTTTGAGGCATTGGGAAATCAGAAGAAAATACATTTTTATTCTTTTTTTTTTTCATGTTTTCTCTTTTTTTTCATTTTTTCTTTCTATTCTTTTTTTTCTTTTTTTTTTCTTTTTTTCTCTTTTTTTTCTCTTTTTGTCTTTTTTTTCTTTTTTTTTCTTTTTAAAAAAATTTTTTTTTCTTTTTTCTTTTTTTTTCTTGTTTTCTCTTTTTTTCATTTTTTCTTTCTTTCTCTTTTTTTCTCTTTTTTTCCTTTTTTCTCTTTTTTTTCTTTTTTTCTCTTTTTTTTCTCTTTTTTTTCTTTATTTTTCATTTTTTTCTTTTCTTTCTTTTTTTCATTTTTTCTTTTTTACTCTTTTTTTTTCGCTTTTTTCTCTTTTATTCTTTTTTTCTCTTTTTTTCTTTCTTTTTTTCCCCCTTTCTTTCATTCTTTTTTCTTTTTTTTCTTTTCTATTCCATTTTTTCTTTCTTTTCATTTGTTCTTTCTTTTCTTTTTTTCTTTTTTTCTTTTTCTTTTTCTTTTTTTTTTCATTTTTTCTTTTTTTTCTTTCTTTTCTTTTTTTCTTTTTTCTTTTTCTTTTTCTTTTTTTTTCATTTTTTCTTTTTTCCCCTTTTTCTTTCATTCTTTTTTCTTTTTTTTCTTTTCTATTTCATTTTTTCTTTCTTTTCTTTTTTTCTTTCATTTTCTTTTTTTTTCTCTCTTTTTTTTCATTTGTTCTTTCTTTTCTTTTTTTCTTTCTTTTTTTCTTTTTTTCTCATTTTTTCTTTTTTTTTCTTTCTTTTTTTCTTTTTCTTTTTTTTTTCATTTTTTCTTTTTTTTTCTTAGGCCTCTGATTTGATATTATTGATCCTTGCTTCTTTATTTTATTTAAAGATCAATTAAGGTAGAAATGAATTTCTTCTTGCTATTAGATCTCATTTCACCGTGTCGTAAATAAAAAAAAATATTCAAAAATGTGTTGCAAGTTGTGATGGGACGATTCCTTGGAATCGGAATTGGTATCGGGATCGGACAAAATTAGGAATCGTCGCAACACTAATAAATACCTTACATTTACAATTCTTTCATTACGATTCTCTTGAATTTCTAAGTTAATCGTTAATCGGAATCGTTAATCAACATTTTCGTGGAATCGGAATTGGTATCGGAATCAGACAAAATTAGGAATCGTCCCAATACTAATAAATACCTTAGATTTACGATTCTTTCATTACGATTGTTGATGAAGAAAGAGACAGACGATTGAATATTTCTGAACACCCTAACCCAAACTCATCTGACCACAGCCCTTGTTACATGGGGGTACCCTTAAATCAAGGGTCATAACCCATAGTCCAAATGAGTTATATTTTTGTTAACATGCAGAAACGTGTCCAGGGGACCCTAATCTACACTCTAGACCCACTGAAGATGAGTACTCCGGTGTCAGGAAACCAACATTTTTTTCCGGACTATTTAAGCAAATATATGGCATCTGATTCGACCAATTACATTAAACCCTGCGACAAAATAGAACTGTTTAGAGATTAAAAATACTTCTTAAAAAAAAAAAATATATATATATATATATATATATATATAAAGGTTTAAATGCGCTCTAAATTTTCTTAAAAGTTTTTAACTAGAAAGAAGTTGAAAACTTTTAAAATTATGTGCACTGTATATATTTTTAGAATATTTATTAATTTTTTTAAATATAAAAGTGGGATATCATCGTATTTTAATAAAAACTTTAAAAACAATGAGGACGTATTTCTTTAGAAAATAAACAAAAACGTTTGAATCCCACCCTCCACTAAGTAACATAAAATAATAAAAAATTCAAACTAGCCTTTTTCGTTTGTTTTAAAGTAAGTTTTTTACATAAATTGATTATTCTCTTTAATTAAAATGAACAAACATTTAATATCTAAAATCATAACCACAGCGTAAATTTACAAATGGTGTAAACGAAAATGTTACCCCCGAAGAAAGTTCTGGAAGAAAAAAAAAACACCCACTTTTTTATCAGTATTATTTAAAAACAGTTTTGATTTAAGAGTTGATTTAAAAAAAAAATTATTCATCATTCTCATTTATTGATAATATGAAAAAAGTTTAGTTTAAAACATATTCAATACTAATTTCAAAATTTTGTTTTCTTTTGTTGTGGAGTGTTTTTAATGAAGGCATGTTTTTCACCATTCACCAATAAAACATCTGATTGCTATAATTTTCCAACTTTAAAGAAATTTCCTCAAACAATACTAGCGATTTGGAAAAAAATATTTGGAGTCAGTGTTTATTATGTTAAATTTTAACTATCATCCCCCCCATTCAGCCATGGTTCCAAAATCGACCTGTCCTAATGTAGCACATGTTTTAAGTTAATTATAATCTACATTTGGTATTTAAAATCCGAAAATCAAATCAGGAAATAGGTCTTTTTTTAAAAGCAGTTAAAAAATAATAAAATAAAATTCATGCTTACATATCATGCCATTCTTTAGGTTTCTCCCACTGAGACACTTCCGTCTTACAATTATAATAGTACTTTTTACCCGAAGAACTAATGTGTTCTGACCAATCACCAAACACCCGCACAGCAGACTTTTGTACCTAAAAAGTGAAAATACATTAAAGTATTCAGTGAAAAAATTTAGTGAAGATTTTCGTACATACTCCATACCTCTTTTAACATAAAACAAATTCTTAATGAAGTAAGATTTAATGTCAATAATATTAGTAAATGTCATTTTATTGTATAAAATTGTGATTTGAACACAAACTTTTTCTAGTTTCACATGCTTTTGACAGGAAGTATTACATCAGGAGGGCAAATGAATTAAAATTTAAATTACAAAAGGTGGGTAAGTTTTACTTACTTATAAAAAAAAAAGTCAGGAAATTTCAAGAGGAAAAAAAAGGAAGCTATCAAATGATCTGAAAATATGTATGAAGTCAAAATGCAAATTTTTCAATTGTATAATTATTATAGCCTAACGAAAAATAACAATTATTTCAGTGTATACATATGTTCAGACATATTTTAGAAAGCAGATAAAATCAAGAAGGAAGAGAGAGTTGAATTTTATAGTTTGAACTAACAATATAGTTTCATATGGTGTTTTGTCTTGTTCATTTTAGAAAGCAGTTTGAAATTATATGAGTAAAGCATCATATTTAAATTCATAATACATTTTGTGAAAAGTTAAACACCATGCAAATTATGAACACATATAAATCATTTTTAAAATGCAACAAAATCAATGAAAAAAATTACTTACAGGACGTTAATAATTCTTACAGTACTTAAGTTTGATTTTTTTTCAAAGATGACTTTTTGTTTGAAAAATAAAAATTATCTTAAATTGTTAATTTTTATGAATTATCATTGAAACAATTTTCAACATTGGTAAAATAAGCATCAGTTTTTAAAAAATTAAATTCTGTATCACACGTTAGTAATTCAATAGAAATTATTAGTAATACTACAAACTCAGAAAAATAGGTTCAACACTAAAAACAGACAAACCCCAAAACAAACACAAGACACTAGTTAGAGTGATTGCTCTGTAGAAGTTTGAAATGGCAAGTGGATAATCGGTTCAATTCTGCCTGCAGATGAAAATAGCTAATAAATCCTGATAATGCATACAGAATGTGAACAATGTATTCTCATCGATTAAATAAAGGTTATGTTGACAGTTCTGAGACGGTTCCAGAGTTTGACATGAAGGGTTTGAGTGATACCTGAAAATGCCATACGGCACATTATCCTAAATAATGATAATAGCAAAAACTAATCTAATAAAATCAAACAATCAATATTGATAATTAATATTTTTGTTAAGAGTTTTTTTGTTTTTTATTTTAGAGTGGATAGGTTAAAAATAAATTTTCATGTAAAATATTTTTTCAGGGCATTGAAATGACCATTTTAAAAATAATATTGCATTCATAGAATTTACCATGTAATTTTAGATTCATGTTTGTTGATAATGTTTGGGCTAATACTGTTGAACAAAATTCATTTCCTTGTTTTAGGGTTAAAAAAAGAAGAGAAGTTTAACTACTGTTGTTCTAACAAAGTGAAAGATTTGTTGATGATTTAAAAATTAGATGACCATAATGAAACAAAACTAACTGATCTAAAAAAAGACATTTTCTTTTTCATTCTCTCTTACTCTTATACACAAACAGATAACCATTACAAATATGTGTATATTTATAGTTTTAAATTTTGTATATTTAGGCAGAATGTCATTCAAACAAGTGTTAATGAAAAAAAGTTTGAAAATGTTCAGACAAAAACTGGAAGAATATATGAAGATGCTAAACACCAGAACAAAAAAAATCTTGTTAGAAAACAAGAAAAGATTGATACTGAAATTATCAAAAAGAATATTTTTTCTTAATAACACTTGTTTGAATTAATATAGTTGTAATAACTATATTTTGCCATTGTTTAGTCACTGTTTTGTTTAGTGATAGACCTTTACATGTGAGAAATTTCCTGATTCTTGATAAATCATTAACTAAAATTATGCTTGAGTATTTAACCCATTAAATCTCATGGGTGTTATAAGCATTTTACAGTTTTTTAATATATTTAAGCACTGTTCAAATAAACAAAATTCAGAACTGAAAGTGAATGGTTAACTGGCAATTAAAATAAATTTATTTTAAGTTTCTAAAAATATTGTGAAAGTTACTGGTGACTGCAGTAAGACAATACATTGAAAATAATTCACAAAACACATACATAAAAGTCTGAAGATGCCAATTTATCAAATTATACCAGTTGAAATAATCTATCATTTCAATAGTCAAAGTTTTGCGAAATGATACTACATGATTAATTTCATTTTAGCTTTAGATATATTAGTTTAAACAGACTTTGTTAAAAAAAATAAAAAGTATTGTTTGTTCTATTAAACATTTTATTGTTTAAATAATTTGACTTTGCTTATTTTAGTTTTAAAACTAAAAGGTTGAGAAGACATTTTTCATTCACTAATGAGCTTATTATTCATTCATTCATTCGAGATTGTTGTTGGAAAAAAAAAACAAAACCAAAAAATAAGGGATTTCTTTTTTTTTTTTAATTTGCCAGTTGAAAAAAAATCACTCGCAAATAAATGCGCCTATCTATGTGACGGAATAAGCAAACTCATTACGATTATCTTTGAAGTAATGAATAAACTTCTTGTACATCATATCATAAAAAGTTCTAAGACATTTTTATCAGAAAATTTTAGACAGTATTAATCTCACTTCCAAAAATGGAAGTATTGTTATCACAGTTCAAATAACTTAAAAATTTAAGAGAATCATAATGAAAGAATTGTAAATCTAAGGTATTTATTTTATGATGTGACTCCGATTCTTTCAAAAATACACAATCCTTATGATTAACAATATTGATTAATCGTCCCATCACTATTTTAAAGATTTAATTACATTTTTAAATATATCTTTTCTCATCTAAACTTATCCTTCCAATTTTATTGTAATCCAACTACAGTTCAAATCAAATTATTAAGCAAGTTGTTTTGGGGGCATTTTTTCGTAACCTAAGCTCTCTGTTTTTCTTTGGTATATTGCCAGACTAGTTATACAAACATTTGTATAAAAAAATTTGATTCCAAAATATTACCAGGATTAAAAAAATTGATTTTCAAGTCAACCAAATTATTATGCAAACAATTGTATAAACGTTTATTTCAGGTATAACATCACAGTAAAGCATCAAAATCAGTAAAATTATTATCAAAAGTCATAATTATGATAGCCAGTGGCCAAGAAATATTAGTTTTGAAACAATGTGATGCCTTTCAGCTTATCGTTGAAGTATCCAAAAACAAATTATTTTGTTAATTTATCCATTTTCCTGAAATTAATAATGGAGGCGGGGGTGTAATGTTAGAAAACTTGTTCTCTTATAATTTTTGTTTTATTCGAAAAAGCATAATATTTCACATTATATATACAGAATTATTTATATGTTATACTTGGATAAGCCATTGGATTTATCTTCCTTTTCAACTATTGCCGATGAGCTGCTAGTATAGTTTTACTGGAAATCAATTAGAGAAGGTAAATTAGAGTTTAATCTTTTTAATCAGGTTTCAAATTTCAATTAAAAATTAAAACGTTTTTATTTATTAGGTGATGTAAATTAAATTTTTGTTTTGTTTTAAGTTTTTTTTATTTTCTTTTTACAGTTGATTGCTTCATTTGGAAATGACATACAAACTTTGTGCTTTTGTTCTTCAAAAGTGTATCAGTAAAAAGCTTGCATACTATCTATATTTCTATATCTGTATATTAAATTGTAATATAAAAAAATGGGTTGTATTATATATTTAAATAAAAAAGGAATATTCAAATTTATTTATAAAATATTTATGAAAATCTTCAGAGAAATTAATGAAGCTGCTTTTCCTCTTTTTTTAATTATAAGAATCTATAATTATAAATAAAAAAAAGGTTACGCTGTCAAGTTACAGGAAACAATCTAATAAAGGTATTTGATTTCATTCATTACATTTTTTCAGTAATTTAACCATCAAACTGGCTTTTTCCATTTGTTAAAACAAATTGAAAAATCTTAATTGTGCATTCTTTATCATATTAATAAAATATTCAAATTTGTGCTTTAATTGACTAGCCTAATTTTCTTCTAAAAAAGATGAATTTCAGACATAGAAAGTTTCAATAAGTCCCCAACAAATATTCTTCAATGGATTGAAAACAAAACATTAAAATCTTTTCTTGATCTGACCTAGAATATTTTTAATATCTACATCTAGGCAAAAGACTTTTAGAAAATAAACCAAGAAATGACCTAGCAAGGTTACCACGGCTATAACCAAATCAAGTCCTCAGTTCCATAAGCTTGACCAGTTTTAACTGCAAGTAACATAAAGACAGCAACCTCCTACTCTTCATTTCCTCCAATGAAAAATCCATCTTTCGAAAAAATAAATAATCTAAACAAAACAACAAGCATAGCGATACATAAAAAATGAAAATTTTAAGAGGGGTAGAATTATATAAAAAAAATACTAAGTATATTAAACAATCAGATCAAAACACTAAATTCTGACTATAAAAAGTGAAAAAGACTATTAGGAGAATGGGGCAGTAGCTCAGTTTCTTGGTCAACAGTGTAACCTGTGCTGCAGTTCTTCAGGTAGAAAGTCACTTTAGTATTTGATGCCACAACACTAGATTGAATTTATATAAATTGTATCAGCTTATTCACCCACATGTCATCTTATCCTGTGTAAAAATTTACCTATTAAACTGCAACAGATTATAGGCAGCACATTTGTAAAAGCAACAAACGTTTGGAAGGAATTTCTAAAATTTTGGCTGCATCGATTGAGTATATGGATAACATTGGGTAATTTCATGATAAAGGGATGTAACTTTTCTATCAACAATACCAGAAATAATACATAAGTATTTATGTATTTTCATTTTTATTAATACTTTTACACAAATTTTTACTGAGATAAATAATACGATTTTCAAGTCTTTTTAAAAGACATTTTCCATCTTTTTAAGGTAATAATAGAAATAAGGCCTTTTCAAGAGAACTCAAAATTCATGGGCTTTTTCAAGCCGGTGCAAATCTTGTTAAAAGAAACAGTTACTATCAAACAATATATGTTGAGAGACGGGCATCAGTAAATTATTGACAGAGCCTTGTACAAATATTTTCTACACTTGGGAATCGACCAAACAGTATGTTTACAATGTCATGAGCATTCTTTAGTAAAGATTAGAAAGGTCAGTATAAAAGCCCCAGGCAATATTTACATATGAAAACTTTTGGTAAGCATTTAGATGATGATATTGTTTAAATGTTGATGGTTGCTGAGGATGCAACTTAAAAATACTTAAAGCCTAATTCTAGTGAAGTTGGAGCTTCAATACAGTTGATCATTCTTGAGAGTAGATGGTCAACTGAATAAGGTGATTTCACCAGTCCAGGAATATATGATAGTCAGTGAAAGCTTTATTGTCAAATTAAGTAACTCCAAACAACAAGCTTCTCTAAATGTTAAGTGTGTTATTTATAGTTTTGAAAAGTATGTATATTTAATATATTAAATTAATTTAAGAATATTAAAATTGTGGAAAATGTAATCTAAAAAAAACATTTGAAAATAAGGAGAAAGGGAGAAATGACAAATATTGACCACCCCCCCAAAAAAAAGACTAGAAATGATGAGTTCGGTCCCCATTGCTGAATATTTATTCATTTATTTATTTTTTTCGAATTCGCTAATGTGTTTTAATCATTGCAGGTTCCGTTATGGGGAAGTCGATTTGGACCACAGGAGAGGCAGTCGGACTTCAGAATCATAGTACGAAAGTTTGAATCCCAGTCATTCCGTTTGGGTTCGTATTTGGACTAATACACTTGGGAAAGGTGTGGATCTCCACATTTTCTCCAGCTATGGGTTTAATAGTGCATATTGTGTTATTCAAAAAACTAATCTAAAAGTACTAATCGGACTATTTTCCTCATCCATAATATTATTTCTTTCACTACGTTGTGGCCGAATAATCACCCTTCGACCTTACTCACGTGTCCTTAATTGACTCATATTATTTTTCTTGTTTTATCTATCTTTTCTTGAAATTTAGATAGATAAAACAAGAAAAATAATATGAGTCAATTAAGGACGCCTGAGGAAGGCTGAAGGGTGGTTATTTGGCCAAAACGTAGTGAAAGAAATAATATTATGGATGAGGAAAATAGTCCAATTAGTACTTTTAGATTTCATCATATCTCATCCCAAGGATTTCAAAAAAAAATAATAATAAAAAAACTAAGTGTGGACAAAAAAATGTTAACCAAAATTGATTGTTCTCAGCATTGAGTGAACTACAATGGTTGATATGCCATAAAACATAAACAATACAAGTTCCATTATCAATTTCAGTAGGTCTATTTGTTTTATTTTGTAGTGTTCTTGAAATAGTTTTCTGTTTCACAAGTTCACAAGTACTCTGAGAGTATTTAGTTTCCATAGCTTTTTTGTTCTATTATTTAAACTAAAATTTACTAGCTATTACTTTTAGTTCGCAATAACCAGTGAACCAATAAATTCCAGTTCTCTATGTTTCACAAGTACTCTGAGAGTATTTAGTTTATATTTCACTTCATAGATGTATAAAAAAAATCCCTGCCTTTTTTTGGGGGGTAGCTAATCAGGTAAAAAACTGACAGGGAAGGTGTTAATAAACTTTTTTAACAAAATATTTCTTCATTAACTTCTTAAACTTGTCTTTATCCAAATTGCATTTTGAAAACATCAAAAATTAATTCTTCAAATAAAAAACAAAAAATAAGTACTATCTATTTTTTTTTTTTAAACAGCATTAACAAATATTTCTTCATTAACTTCTTAAACTTGTCTTTATCCAAATTGTATTTTGAAAACTAGGTAGGGCGAGAAATCCCATCAAAAATTAATTCTTCAAATAGGACCAAAAGACAAATTCTCACATTTTCTTAATCTGCATTAACCTCTTAACCAGCAATGATGATATCACTCGTCATTACCCAAATTGTATTTTGGAACAAAGGAAGGGATATCTTATCAAAAATTAATTTTTCAAATAAAAAACAAAAAATAAGTACTCTCTATTTTTTTTTAACAGCATTAATAATACTATACAACTAACACAAAAAAACAATTAGAAAGGAAATATTTTAATCTGACATGCTGGTTAAAGAGTTATGTTCTAAAACATTCTAGTTTTAAAATAAACCACTTTCTTATTAAGCAAAGCCATAGAAATCCCATCGCGATGTAGTCAGGGTGTTTTTCTTTTACTTTAAGAGAACAAAATCAAAATAGAAAGGGTAAACATTCATATTAGACTTTTCCAATGAATGAGTTTTACTTCATTTTTTGCCTTCATGCATTTTTCCCTTGGAATTGTTGATTTTTTCCATGTAAAAAAAATCTCTTTTATTTGTTTATTTCTATGTACCATGCCAGGCCCTGAATATTAAAAGTGAAAATATGTATACCGCATTGGAAAACAAATGCCAGACCCTCAGATTGCATTCATTACTTTTATCATTAAATTCTGATGCTGTTAGTACTGAGCAATGAGGACTGTACTTATAGAATAGAAATTTTTGTCATATTCTAAGAAATATAATCTATTTAAAATTATTGAACATGAAATTCCTGAGTTGGGAAGCTTTTTGATAATCTTTCTTGTAATATTGACTGTTCGTTTTTTATTTTTTTTTTTTAGTTGAATGTATTGTTATGCTCTGAAGACTTGCTTTTTAAAATTTTTATTTCGTTCAAATGCTTTCTCTCGAACAATGTCTTTTGGTCTCATCTTCAGGTTCAGGGATGACAGTGATCTTTGTTGGGGAGTCTTCTTCAAATTGCCCTGAATTAAGCTTACCTTGTTTGTCCCTTACGCACCACTGTTCTGTGTAGCGTGGCCCAAGATTAATTAATCAACAAGAACAAGAGATTTTTTTTAGAGAGAACCAGTTTATTATTTTCATTGATAATTGATCGTGTCGGGTGAGATAGCAGCTCTCCGTTTTTCACTGTGAATAGAGTCTTTCGCCTTATTCTTCTCTGTTGCTGGTGACACTTGTTGTCAGGGGGAAGGCGTTGCCTAGACACACGGGCAGTTGTACGACAAATGTCTCTTCTTTTTCCTCTCCTCCTCTCTGTTTATATACATGTAGTTTGACACATCAATCGACTTACTTGTCATTGTCCACATCAACGGTCATGTGACTGGACTGAAGCTGTCATTATGGGATGTGGCTGCCACACTTGCAAAAGCGTGTCACTACCTTTATTTTATACCTGTTCTGATGAACGATCCATTTCCATTCCCCGCCTGTGTTGTTCCTTTCTCTGAAAGCTCAATTTCTTAACAACTCAAAGATGGAGAATTAGTTGAACAACTTTATTCATCACTACATGCATGAACTCCCCACAAAATCAAGGTCCCATTTGTTTTTATATTGACGATTATATTTACTTGGTCGAGCACCAACCCAAGTTTGGCACAAAGCCATTTTTATGTGCTCATCCCTGGGCTTTTGTAAT
>JAYKTE010000151.1:4044-18155 GCA_036873565.1 Xipholeptos notoides
TTCGATAGAGTTTTAGTATTATAGAGATAGCAAAACATGTGTGGCTATCATTAAACACCCAATATTTTTCCTATTAATATTGTCTGGAAATATCTATTTCCTACACACATATATATATTTACACACACACACACATATATATGGAAATTATATTCTGACAACATTAATGTTATTATGTATTAAATTAGTCATTCAATTTACAATTATTTTCATATGAATCTGTGTGTGTGTGTGTGTGTGAGTATACACACACACACACACATACTCAGTGATGCTGATAGCTTATTTTTTTTACTTACAGAATCTTTTAATTTTATTTAAACTTGTTAATTAGAATAAGTCATCATATTTGTCATAAACAAAATTAATAATGTGAAATATAACTTGAAAACAAGTATACAATAAATTGAATTGCTACAGAGAAATTTGATTGAAATGATGATGTGTACTTTTACAAAAAAAAATTTGTTAAAAGTATCAATAGCACGAAAATATTTAATCTAAGTATAAAATCATTTCAAGAGAAAAAAAATGAATGTCTCAAAAGGTCACTATAAAAAAAATCATTGCTTCATTATATTGACCTTTTCTTCTTAAAAAAGAAATACATTCTTTAAATGTTTATTTAAATATTTACATTAGATCCATGACACTTTTTTGTAACACTGCATACTATATTGAAATATCAGATATGAATTAAAAGAAGCATAAAGAACACTAAGATGAAAAAAAAAATAAGTTGCTCTTTTATTCAAATTTCAAAAAATATAGATACATTCTAAAATACTTTGTAGAAGAAATAGATATTTCTTTTCATTATATTCATTTCTATTTTAACCAAACTTTATAACTAAAAAATGAAATTAAAGAAATATAAGAAAAAGAATATTGTAACATAAATTTATATTTGATAAGAAACCTTAGACTATTCAATTGGTTTTTGTTTCGGAATTAGAATAAGAAAGGTTACAAACCTTTGAAAATTTTATTGAATAAATAAAGCTTAGAAAAGCTTTATTTATTCAATAAATTTTTCAAAGGTTTGTAACCTTTCTTATGTTTGATTGAAAAAAAAAAATAGTTGAAATAATAATCTTTAAAAAATTTCAAACATTCTTAAATTTTTTTTATAAATATCAATAATTATGGAGAAAATTTGTATTGTATTGTATTTGTAAGAATTAAATTAAATATATTCTTGCAGGGATGTTGAAGCGAACCATATCAACCAGTTACATTACCTTGAAGGCTATTTATTTTTTATAAAATACAACTCGAGCCATAATAAGGTAATATAAAATCATTCTCATAGAAGAAGTTTATAGACAGAAAAAAGATTGTATGGTTTTAAAATGAAATAAATCAGAAGAATAAAAAGATTTCAGTATTGAATATTGGACAAGAATTAATTAATTGAAATAAACAAATAAACTATCCGACTGATTTCTAAGAAATATTTTCTGTGCTTGATCAATGTCGGGCTTATTTCACTCTCCTCAACAAAAAATATTTCATACCTTGAAAAAACACTCTCTTCAAATTTGAAAATCTTCATCAAATGATAAACATTAAATTGTCTAAGTCAATTTGTAGTATTTTATTGAATTGGTGCTTAAATATATCAATCTTAAAATATAAAACCAAACCTTTTGATAATTAACTGGAAAATAATAGGTGGAGTTGAAATAATATCTGAAAAATTTCATTTTTGAACAATTGAAATTGTATTTACTAAATATCCTCTAATCCAACTATATTAATGAAAAAAGTTTTATGCGATTTTTAACAACTTTCTTGGCTTCTATGTTATATCCAAAGGTTAATATAGTGTATCAAAGTCTTTGAAGTTGAAAAACAAATGAATATAGGTGTTAATGAATAATAAAAATGCTCAATACAATTGTAGAGGTATATTTATAAAGATTTAATAGTTGTACAAAATATATATATGGTTGACTATGATCCCAGTTACAACACTACATGGGTTTTGTCAGATAGTTCATTTTAGTATGGGTTTTTGTTCTCAATATTGGATATATATATAATAGACTACTATTGAGGATAAAGAGTTTGCAATCCACTAAGTTTTAACCAGTTAGTTTAGAAATATCCTTTGCTATGAAGTAAGCACACATATTTGCATGTAATATAAGTGAAGTATATACATCTATGTAATATATGTAAAAAAAAAAGTTGTATATTGAGTTTTATGGATTTTTTTTTTCAAATTAATCTCAAGTTAACACCCAATATCAAATTGACTAAAATTTTCTTTTATTCATAAAAATTCAGGAATGATAAAAAAAAAGATAATTTACTTATTCATATTCAACAAAAAAGAGGTTTCCTACATTTGTCATATCTTAGTATAGCAGATGAACATACTCTCAACTAAATTTCATAATAATGTCATGTGTTTTAAATGATATAATAATGAACTATTATTTATGAGATATATAAAAAATGGATAAAAGTTAGGTTTAAAATTTAATAAAATTTATTGGAAGGAAGTTTTTTCTTAATAGATATAAATTTATGAAGAAATTTAAAAAAACTTTATTCAATATTAATATAAAATCATAATATACATAATTTTCAACCTGAGATTATTTGAAGAATTTTGAAAATAATTGATTTGGATTTTAAAATATTTTTTTTAAATTGATCATGTGCATAGGTATTTAATGTTAAGGTATGCATTAAAAATACCCAATCTTATTTGTGAGGCTTTACAAAATTTTCAATTTAAATTTTAAAAATAAGTTGTTTTTTTGTTTGTTAATTGTTTTTCATGGTGATTATTTTGTAAAAAGAAAAAGATTTTTTTCTAAGTGAATGCATGTGAGGGATGGACTTGTTGTCCACTTAAAGTTACATAAAAATAAGCCTAAAATGGTGAGCAATTCAAGTGCATTAGCATTTGTGTAAATTCCAGATTAGTTTTTATTTTGGACTGAAGGCCCAAATCGGCTTTGGTGATCGTCAATTGTTTATGAAAAGTGTTTCTCTTCAGTCAAATATTGACATTTAATCAGAGCACAAAGTTTGAAATCTATGTCAAATGAGAAACAAAGTCGCAGACTTAAACGGGATCAGAGAGCAAAAGTATTTGAAAATGTTGCAGATTAGATAGCATAATTGAGGAATTAGGGAGACATTTTTGCATTGGGCCTCATTTACTGGGGATCTGTTGGGATTTTTTAGTCGTAAGCTGTTGAAAGTTAGAACGTACCAGATTCAATCTGAGTTGTGATTTTGCTTCTAGCTTTTGTAGCCAATGATAATTTTGCTAAAAAACACTTGTGAACACAAACACACAAGTGGTGAGGAGAGCATAATGATATGATGATAATTCAGACATTATGTTGTCCAAGGGTTGGGTGGAGCCCAGATCAACTATAAATGAACAAACGTGAAGAGCTAGAATGTATGGAAAATTTTTTTCTTTTACTTCAGGTCATTGTTATTATTGTCACAAAAAAAATATATATCTCAACAATGAGAAGGATGTGGTACTCACTGGAATAGTGTGTGCAATACACATGAATGAGCATTGCTGGCAAATGTATGTAAAAAAATGTAAAAAAACAAAAAGTCTAAATTAAGAAACAAATAAAAATCATTGAAAATGAAGAAACAAAAAATTCTGTTGATCACATTAAGATTCTCAATAAGACTGTCATGAAGACATGAGATATTGAAAAGAGGGGGAACTGACTGATATAAATCAAGCAAGAAGGAGATCAAGTAAAATAAGGAGAGGGTAATGAAAAATGAAACAAAAAAACAAAAGAGGAAAAAGAAGTAAATTGAGAAAGAATTTCAAGCGATAGAGAAGATTTGAATGAAAAAGAAGAAGAGGAAAGAGATTTAACAGCAGATGAATAATGGAGGAATATAAAAGAAAATCTTTAAAACTACATGACTACAAATACAACCTAGGTAGGCAGGTAGGGAGAGGGAGGAGGAACTCACAGCATAAAAACAATGCTCCTACTGATGGCTGCTTGGTGACAGAGCCAGCTGATTATGTATCTCTTTTCCTCACACAAGGGTAATTGACAATTGTAATTATACAAACAGGATGCAAAAAGTGCACACAATATTAATGACGCAGTCATACACATGAATCTATAGAAAAAGAAATTATAATGATAATTATGTGAATATTATATTATATATACTCTGCGATTTAGCAGATATTAAAAAATTTATTGAATTGGAATATATTATTTTATACCTACTTTATATAAGCTGCTTAATATATAGGAGAAAATGTTGTTCTTTTATTTCTAATATTTGCTATTAAGTATTCAAACTATAAACACTCAACATTCAATGAGACATATAAAGAGCAAAATATATTCTATAAATCATAATACTTATGTGTGTGTAAAAAAAATAAAATTCTAAGGTATTACAAGAACACTTGCCATTTCAATGAATATTTATAAAAAAACAAAATATTTAAAATTACTTTTGCTCTTCTTGTTCACTTCCCAAAAGCTTAAACAATTTGATTTCATTAGTATATATATTAAAAAAAAGAATACTTACAATTCAAATGAATAATATTTATTAAAAAAATAGTGAAATATTTTCAATAGTTATATCTACATTTGTTCCCTTGTAAACCAATTTAAAACAGCACTTATATGTTAGAGATTATTTATCTTTGAAAATCACAGAATAGTGTTAAACATTTTAGCTGTATATGAGTGTGTTCTTTAGAAGTAGATACTCTATTGAACCAGTTAAGCAGAAATTAAACAGTTACATATCTCTTTAAAGAAATGTTAACAAGTGATTTAGTAAAACCCAACTCTGCTTTCATGGGTTTTCTCATTAATGACACAGTAGAATTTTATTTTATGTTCAATCAAACTGCTTAAGATCTTGAACCACCAAATTGCTATCTTCAGTATGTATAGTTATTCAATAGATTTAATTTTTAACATACAAAAAATCCAAAATTAACTGACTTAAAGTGAAAGTTTTAGGAGTTTATCAAATGAAAATTAAAGAGAAATACATATTCAGAGATATTCTGATTTTAGAAAAAAATTATCGCAAACCTATTCATAGTTTTTATGTAGATGAAATTTTGACAAAAACAAAACTAGTAAAATTAAAATTTCCATCTGAAGCTTCCCAAATGTTGATGCTTCAGCCACTTATATTGAAAATGATGACATGAATATTGATTTTAAATTTCATCTTTCTTAGTGCAAAGTAAACTACAGAAAATTGAAAGTTGATGATTAACAGTAGATTTTACATTTATTTACTTCCGATAACTTATTGATAAACTAGCAAAGATACTCCCGCCAAAGCGCAGGACTTTCAAAGTATTATCTTAAATTTTTCAAAAGAATTATATGCATCTCAAGAAAAAAAAGATCCTTAAAGATCAGTTACATCATTTTTGGCAGTGTTATTTTGGAAGGCCAAAGTTAAGAGATACAGTACAATAAATTTTGGCCTATGTTAGGGACCACTACCATGCCAAATTTCATCAAGATTGGTTGATGGGAGAGGGATGGAGGAAGGTGATCTGATTCGAATTCAAAAAGAAGTTGGCCAGCACAATGGTGGTGGCCCCCAGGATGGTGGCGAACCCCAACTTGGTGTGCACCATAATTAGGTGGGGGAGTTTATGAAAAGCTGCACAAAATATGACCTTAGCCTTTGACCTTGAAACCATCATCATGCCAGGTTTAGTCATGATCGGTCCAGTGGTGTGAAGTGTAGGAAATAATACATACATAGGCTATAACCTAGACCGTAACCTTGAAAAATGGTGTGCACCATCCGTAGGTGAGGAAACATCATCATGCCAGGTTTCCAGTTGTCCGAAGTGGACTTCCCTTGAATAATAGAGATAGTGATGATAAGATTAGAAATTAAGATTTCTGATAAATTTTCAGTGAAAAGTTTCTATATTCTTCCATTGTATACAATATCTTCATTCATTTGCAAAATCAAACTGGATAACAGACAATCAATTTAACATGATGGGTACCATGTTTTATAAGCACACACATTGCACCCATCTGTAGTGAGATGAAGAAAGACACTCAATGACAAGTTGTTTTGATTACTTCCATTTTTTTATGTAATAATGCTCAAAGAAATAAAAACAAGAAACAAAAGAAGTATCTGTGTGTTGGAATACATGTGAGATGGTAGGAAAAATATCTAGTTGTTGATGTAAGTAAAAAGGGAAAATAAGTTTAGTGGAATAAGATAGCAGAGACACTGGGGATGGGTGCTGATATGAAAAACTAATAGTCAGAATGTTAACAAGGAACTTAGCCATCATCAAGCAAGAGATATAAAATGAAAAGATATGAAGGGAAACAAAAAAGAATGATTTAGAAAAAGATACTGGAAAAAATTGAACAAATAAAAACCTAAAGTATACATTACTGTTAGCAAGTCTAAGGATACAGGGACACAATTGATAATAAAACTAAAGTAAAGCCAAAGAAATAGAAAAGTAAAAACAACAGCACAGAGTAATAAGTAATTAGAACAAAACAAGAAAGGACTGAGATATCAAATAAAACTAACCATAAAAAATACTATAACTTGAACAAAAAATTTAAGAGGAAGAAATAATTTTTAAGGAAGATTATTTTCTTCATGTGTGTGTGTAAAATGAATTTGTTGCAATTTTATTTGAGAATGGGGTAAGAAAATTATTTCAGGAGGACATAGATCAGGAAAAATAAAGTTGATCCCTGAATGACACTATAATTTTATGTAAGTGCCCACTAACGAAAGATCATTATGGTATATATTTACAATTTGGAATTGTAAAATTTATTTAAAGATTAAAAAAGATTTCTAAAATTTTACTTTTTATCTTTGGAGTTAAAATCTATTCCCAGTTTCTGAGCAATATTCTTCAACACCAAGTAATGGGAAAAAAGCATTTAACAATTAAAAAATAATGTACAGTAAAAAAACTTTAATGAGAAAAAGTGCAACTATCAAGCATTACAGTCATATTAATCCCAGAATACACTAAGGTTTAAATTGAAAAATGATAGAAATAAGTAATATTTTGCCAAATTCATAGATCCACTATGGTCTTGTGTAAAGTTGACAGAAGAACTTTACATTTGATGACAGCAAGATACCTTAGATTTTGACTGGAGGAATTTAAGCTGAATTTGTTAAGATAAACAGCTTGATTGAAAAAATTAAAGATACATTATTATCCAAACTAAAATGCTTGATCAATATGACATGCATGATGAAATAAAAAAGGTTCACTCTCTTTTTAATGGAAATATCTTTCAAAGAACTTATTATCTAATAAATAGGTCTAATGACTGCATTTGAATTCATATGGCCTTCAAAATTAGAAGAAGTGGTCATTGATTTCAATTTTAAACTGGTTGATTACTTTAGGACCTGAAATCTTATTAAAATCACTTGATTACTTTATGAATGTACATTATTCTTGATTTCATTTTAAGAAAATAAATATACCATGGACTTTTATTTACACCTCATGTGGTATTAGAAATTATAACTCAGAGCATATACTGCATTTGAAGCACACAAGAACAATTTTAAAGAATAGGATGTCTAGAAATGTTGTTATTTAAAAACTTATATATTAAATATATATATTATTCTAAATTATTTGTTAATTTCCTCTTTTAGGTTTTTAGCTTTTACATATGTTCGCCCTCCTCAAACAAACTGAAATTACCAGATTCAATTATTTATCACACACACACACACACACACCATAAAATATAAATAATAAAGATAGATTCTTATCATAAAATATCATATAGGTACAAATTTTAATTTTTACTTTATTTTTATCTAATGCTTGTAAAAGCTCAACAGTGTGAGGAGGCTGCTATTATCAGTTGAAATAGATTTATTAAAGTCTCTAGATAGAATTTTAAGTCCCTTCCTTTCATTATATATATATATGTATGAGAGAGAGAGAGAGAGAGAGAGAAATACAAAAGTGGCAGACATCAAATTTCATTAAGTAGAATAGATTGCATAAATATGAATATAGAAAGAGAATAAATTATAAATTGCTTTTATGTTAGGTAAAAGATGGAAAAGGCAGTAAGGAAAAGAAAATAATAAAAAGTAAATCAAAATGTTTATTTCTCTTTGATTAGTGATTGAGCTGTATTGTTATGTGATGATTCATCAGAGATGTATTGTCTGTATCTATGGAGAATGGGAGGTGTGTGCAGTGAGATGGTGGAGAGAGAGAGAGAGAGAGAGAGCAAAGCTGCTAATCACTTGTCACTTTTAGTTTCTAGCACTCCACTTCAGACCAAAAATGAAAAAAAAAAAATTATATTATATTCTTCAAAACTAGTCCTGAGGGTGATCCCCTCTCCCATTTTCAGTGCCAGAAGTACATTTTTCTCAATGCCATTTCTTTTTTCTTTATCAGAAAGTTTCCATAGCACAATAGGAAATCAGGTTAGCCAAAACACACAAACACACACAAAATCTATAAGCAAAGTAACTATATAAAAAGAATCTTATATATAATTTTCTGGGTTTTTTTTTTTCCAAAAATAAATAAATAATAAAATATCATTCCCACAAAAAAAGAAAATGTTCTTCTGGAATTCTAAAATAGATCTTTTCATTTATTACATTGATCCTCCTCTCTGCTTTTCCAATAATTATGCCAATAAAAATAAAATTTATGGTCAACATTTTGACTTGAGGGTGGGGATGAAGAAATTTAAATCAAAATGTGTGATACAAAAATTAAATACACATTTGTATAGTAATTCATTGTAGTCAGTCTTGATATATTATGCCAATACGGAACATTTTTTATTTAAGATAGTGAATAACAGATGAATATTATCATCTTAGTTTTTAACTGTTTTAAAACAGAAAAAAAAGTTTACAAATAATTTTTTCTTTCTAAATAAATAAATAGAGGAAACTAGGAGCAAAAACTTTGTATTTCAAAACCATATTTTTAGGTACTACAAAAACAGTCTTTCATTAAAAAAAAAAATATTTTGAAAAATCTTTTTTATATTCTTTTCTAAATCATTTGCCTATTTCGTCCATTATGTTTTTAGTCTTTAGATATGTTTCCTCTTCTGCTCTACTCAACAAAGACTACCAGATTTTAATCTTTATTTATGACATCTAATACACAAACAGAAAACCAAAACAAAAAAACAATACAAATTAAAAAAAATAAAACCTTTAGATCATAGATTAATTTTTAAAAAGTTTTGTCTTAAATTTAAACGGACATGTTTTATCGCAACCAGAGTTACTTTAATCACTCAAATAGCTTTTTACTTTACAGAGTTGAAAGGTAAACAGAATTTCAAGGCTAGACATAATGTAATACATTATGTATGTATGAGTATACATTAAAGGAATACTAAACAATTAGATTAGGTGATATGTTCATCTTTAATCTTGCAAACAACCCATAGAAAAAGAAATTGATTCTTATACTTTAAGTGAGGGAATTATCTTTTTTAGAAATCAATAGATTATTTTACTTTGAAACAAATTCCTGTAAGTTTATTATTATCATTATTTTTTTTTTGAGGGAATTTGATATTAAAAAAAAATTCCAAGTCGGCCTTGAATGATAACAGTAGTGTTCTTCATAGCCAGATGGATAGATTATGTAGTTTATTGCAAACAAATTTTAGAATTGAAAAGGAAATAAACTGTCCAATTTGAATATGCCCTTAAGGGTTTGCCTTTTAAGCTTTTAATTTTATCAAAATAGTTTTATTATTAGGGTTAAAATTTGTCAGATTAACAATTGACAAGGAAAGTAGCAACATCAATAGAAGAAAATAATTCCAAGTAATTATTCAGAAATGAAAGAAACAAAAGCATAAAATGAGCCAGAAAGAAAAAAAAAAAGAAAAGTAATGTTAGATGAAAATCAAAATAAATGAAAAATAATCTTTTGTAAAGAATTTTTTTATGGCTAAGTGTGCAGACACAGAACACTTGGTTGTTAAAAAATCTTCAAGAAAAATTATTCATTTAAATGAGATCTTTAGAGAAAGATAAAAAAAAGTTTTTAAGAGTAATTAATTAATTGTTCTTTGTAATTAGGTATTAAATTCATCTTGTCCAATTAACAAAATTATGTAGATTCAACTCAAATAGCAAAACAAATTCAAGTTGAAAGAGATGAACAGTAAAGATGGTATTAAGCTGTAGTCCATGTATTCAGATATAAGATGATTTAGGGTAAAATTTGATTCTAGGTTTTTCACTTTAAATCAGCATTAAGTTGGATATGTATCCATTTATTCTTTGAAACAATAGTTTTCAGTCTGTTGCTCTCCTTTTTATCTTTACAAGTTTTCAATTCATGGTCACTCCACTCTTCCTCAGGTGACACTGGCCACCCTTGAGGACATTCATGTCTTTAAAGACTGTATTGGATCCTTCATTAAACTAATGGTATTATACAATGCTAATTTCATTAACTATTAATGACCAACTGGTTTGTTAGATCTTGTAATGTAATTCTTAGATATTATTGCCTTTAGGTGGGATTGAAATGCTCATCTTTAGATAATTCTTAACATACAAACTGACCACCTATATCCATTGCCCCACAACTCCTAGAGGACAATGATGGATCAATTTTTTAACAAATAAACCTAATATTCTCCCTAGTTTATAGCATAATTATTAATTATTTCTATTATTCTGGAATTACTATACTATTATCATAGCATAAATTGCAAATTTTTTTTATTGTGAAGACAACAATAAAGATTAGGATAATAGTCTGAAAACTAAGAGAAATTATATACTTATATTATGTATACTCATTGTTATGAACTTCTGTCCTCATTTTCATAGTTGTTTTCACCATATTTTGGCTAAATAATCCTCTGGCATCCTTCAGGTGTATTAACTATGACCAGGTAGAAATGGTGTGCTTTGGGAATGTATCCCCAGTAGTTAATGCCCTTAGGTAGGATCTTCAGACAATGCTCACCTGGATCCATAGAGACTCAACACCTCCAACTGCTGCACTACTGCCCTGAAACGAGGTGCAAACAACTATGAAGATGAGGACAACATTCCACAAAATGGATATACAGATTATGAAGCCTTGTTCCAAAGAATTCCAAAATATAGACTATTCATATTATATTCAAATTTATTTCAACTTCTGCTATTTAATGCATTGATTGAAAATGATTATTTGATTTAAAACTAAATTCATAATTAGTATCTAGTTAATTTAAATACTGTGAACTTTAGATAAAAATTCATTTCTATAGTATTTCAACTGGTAAATAAGTATTAGAGAATTTATGAGCTATTTAGAGTACACACTTTCAAATACCCACACATTTAAAAATAAGTGAGTGTATATAAGTGCTTTCATTGTGCTAGTATTTAAATGAAGATGATAATTGTATCAACCAAATATCAAATCTACAAAAATAGCTCTGCTACTCATTCCTAAAAGACACCTGAAGAAAAAGGAATGATCCATAGTACAAAAGATGTGAGTTCTTTAGATTGAATGCCGCAATAAACACAAATTGAAAGAGAATACAATTCTATCCTGACAAACTTTGGAACAAATAAATATTTTCTGACAATGTAGATAATTTGATCTTAGTATAAAAAAAAAAGTTCAGTAAATATTTCCCTTAATCACTTTGATAGATAAAAGTATCAAGACCTATGATAGAAAAAAAAAAAGAATAAAAAGGGGAACAAGAAAAGAATGGGAAAGAGATTCCAGTGTTTTGGGCGAATAAAAGAATCTCTCCCACTTCAGTCAATCTTCAAAAAAGAGAGGAAAATTACCAAAAAGCAACTCCCCACACCCATTCTCAAATCACCATAAGGGTGTCAATCTTGGAAGTAGTTAAAAAATAAATAAAATAATGCCTGTGTGATATATAATATGATAGACAATAGTGATCAGCTCACATAAGTGAAAAAACAAAAAACAAAACAAAAACAAACTATAGAATGAAATAAAAACAAACCATGTGCTCATTAGGGTTCCTCAGTTTACAATAGGTAATTTATCAATTGAACAATCTCTTCTCGTTTCTATTGGCTAATCACTTTCTTTAGTTACTTAGCTATTTATTCATTGAAGACTTATTCAAAAGACATTTTTGCAGCCAAAAGACATTACTTAAAAATAAATAATAAATGTTTCTAAGTGATTCTAGATGTCTACCTTTCAAAAATGAATACTTATTTGTACTTCTTGGACTGTTGTTCTCAGTTTGGTTATCAGATATAAAGTATTTTCACATAAGTTATTATTTACATATTTACATTTTGCTTGTTAAGATGGTTTTATTGTATAAATAATATAATTATCAATAAAATCTTTATTGTATTTTTAGATTCTAAATTTTTTAAAAAAACAATGCACGAAATCACCATGAAGTGTTTTACAAGATTTATATACCTTTAAAATTGAATTATATCTATTTTTGTTATATCTGTTTAATAGTTACATTCCATTGTTTTACAATTAAATATTTAAATGTTGAAATTCAATCACCTGCTACAAAGAGGTCACAATGCCTATTATAAAAATAAATCAAAACTTCTTTAGATCCAAAAGTAAAGGATTTATTACTTATATGCATTGAAAACATGGAAATTGCCGAATAATAATGATTGCAGAGAACAAAGAAATCTCTTTACAATTTTCTACGTAATTTTGATCGCCAAATGAAATAATATTGGCAAATAAAGTTTCCATTTATCTATTTAACTTTGTAGATATTATGCTATAGAATAATTTAAAAAACACTGAAAATGAGACATAGTAAAAAAACTACTTCATGTTTTGTTACAATTTCTTATGCCTTTTCAAAATTCAGGGTTGTTAATTACTGTGAGCTACTGCTGTTTATGATGATGATTATGATAATAATAATAACAACAACATAATGTTCAAGGGAATGTTTTATGATCTTCTGGGGTTTTTAATGCAAGAATGTATGAAAAATTGTAATTTTTTTTCTTTTCTACATAAAAAATAAAATAGAAGTTAATTACACCAGATTGTAACGGGATCACTTGTTTTATTAAAATTTTATGATTGAATAATTTTTGATAATATTTTAAGAATGCCAGTCACTCTTTCCAAGAAATTATGTCTTTGTTCAATCATTCGTAACAGAAAAATGATACCCTTGAATAGTTCCAAAGATAAAAAAATACTTTTGAAAGATTTTAACTATGTAAATGAAATAAAATAGACATTGGAATTTTAGGATTTTACTGTTAATTCAAAGAACGCCAAAAAACACACATAAAAAATTAGTTGGGTTAATCAATTAATCTTTTCTTTAATCATGAAATTCTAAACAACTTTTAAAGAGTCCTTGAACTAAAATTCTATTTAAAATTGTTTTTTAAAAACCAATATTAAATAGTTAAAAAGTTTGGAAGTTTAAGTTATAAGTTTTAAGTTATTTGAAGTTTAAAGCAATAATTTAATAATTAATTGAAATTTATATACAAAAATAATTCATGTTTAAATTGAATTTTAATCAAGATATAATTTGGATTTAATAACTAATAGTAAATATATACTATATACTTCTATGGAGAAAAATAAATGAAGACTAATATACATTAGAAACTTAGGTTGCTAAAGATTCTTTTGAGTTTGTTTTCTGTGATTTTTCTATTGTTTTTCCAACCAACCAGGAGGTATTTAATTTTAAGGATTTTCATTTTGGTTAACATTAAAAATCCCATTGAAATCTATATTTTACTAATAATTCACTCAAAATTTGTGAGTATGAAATTGTGGAAGGATAAAAAATATAACAAAACCAACCACACAGCAAATTAGTGAATTAAAATTTTTTTTTTTTAGTAGGGGAAGAAATATAAGTGCTTTTCTTTTATGCATATATAAGATTTTACAGCATCCTTTTATGTATCAATGATACAAGTCATGTAGACTTTGTGCCCTCTCTCTCTCTCTGTACCCTAATACTAAATAACAATCATTATGAATCTCTCCCTCTCTAGAGAGAGAGAGGGAGAGAGAGAGAGAGAGAGAGGGAGATTCATAATGGTTTGTTGTTTCGTACTGCATT
>JAYKTE010000151.1:49936-62219 GCA_036873565.1 Xipholeptos notoides
TATATATATATATATATATATATATTTGAAATTATCTCTTATTAAAAAAAACACCTTGCTTTTTGAATTTTATTATTTTTAAATGATTATCAATTTCAAACAGGCCAACCTTTTTTTACCTAGGATTTTGATAAAGATAAGGAGTCAGCAGTTTAACATTTTAATTAATACTAGTAGAACCTGAGTATGGAACAATTATTCAGATTTATGGCAAGATTTAAGTAAAAACAACACAATCATTATACAGTGTTATATGATGCAAAAGTTTACAGCTATATGTTACAAGAAATATAAATTCCTTAGCTACCTACACCTAAAGTTTGCAAAAATTTACTGCATTTATCTATATCCACACATGGGAAAGTAATATACCGGTGACAATGCAAAAACTTGTCCCCTCGTAAAAATTGAATCTTTGACTGTTTGCAACAACCAGTAGAACATTCAATTTTTATGAATGGACAAATTTTTTCTTAAACCTCAATGAACATATATATTTTTAAACTCTGACAGCTGGTTTGATACTTCAGGGGAATTCCACTTGTGTCAGTGGGAAAATAGTCAGATTTCGGAATCATAATACGTGAGTTTGCATCCCAACAGTTCTATTTAAATTCATAACTAGACTAATACCCTTGAGTAAAGGTATAAATCCCCGCATTCTCTCTAGCTATGGATTAAATAGTGCATACTGTGTTATTTAAAAAAAATAGGTGTGGACAAAGGACCGCTCATTAAAAATGATTGCTATCAGCATTAAATATGCTGAAAAAGGTTAATCTGCCGTGAAACATAAACAAACAAAACAAACTAGATTAAAAACAAAAAAAAACAAAAACGGAAGCAAGGCTTAAATGATTAGATGAAGTAAAACTAAATTTCTCATTTTGATTTGGTTTCTCTTTTCTTTTTCCTATGTGTTAATGAACTTCATTTAGGTGTGAGACTTTCAACTGGAAATCTCAGATTGCTCAATCGGTTGGTTCAATCAGCAGGTCAAACCTGCAAATCTATTACATTCCCCGTAATGGAATCAATTACAGAACTGATCAGTAACATCGATACAGTTACAGTAAATCTTTCTTTTTTTTTTGAGGGAGAGAGGAGCCAGTTAGGGTTTCTTCCTTTAAAAACATGTATTGGCCTCTATAGTCATTTAATGCCAAAGCCACTGCTTCGAAGTTGTAATCTGATTGTAAGAGTACTACTACTAGTAGTTAATCAATATCCAATCACTAGAGAAAATAAAAGGGTTAATACCTTTCCCAGGAATATTAGTACAATATGGAGCAGACAGGGGAATTTGAACCATAGAATTATGATTCTAAAGTGTCAGACATGACCTCTATGATATGGAACACCGATTTAAATTCTTTTTTTTTTTGGTGAGGGGAAAATGAGTTTCTAACTTAATGAAAAAAATTATAGAAAAGAAATGTGTCTATTAACACACTTACAACAATCTTTGTATATGTATGCATAGATTCAAATCTGTAGCAGGTCTAGTGGTATCAATTCATCAGCAAGAGAGAAAAACATGTAGAATACAGAGCACAAAAAGAAAAATAACCTGTAGTAGGTGGAACTAAGAAATTAAACATGAAGATAATGAAACAAGAAAACAATTGAACAGAGAAAAACCATGTAGACTGGGTGAGACTATGCAGACTAGATGAACATGGATAAAAACAATAGAGACCCAGCAAGAGAGGGGAGAACCATGGAAAAGTTAGCCATTTTAGAGTCCATTGAGAATGAACACACACACAAAATGTTCCATTTATTAATAAGTTCACATTAGATTTTCTTTATGAGGTTGTATTATTCAAATTAATTTTAAGAATTGGTGGAGTGACACACCTACAGTCACTGCTGTTGGACTTTGCTGTACATTGCTTCCATGCTGCCAGTGTCAAACTGCCAGGTCAGTCAGATTCAAGACTCAACCGAATTAAGAGGTCTCAACCTCCTGTGTCCTCTAGCTGAGCAGAGATACTGTTCAGTTAACTATTCTGTGTATATTTTCTAATACACTTTACATCTTCTCGATTTCTGTGTGTCCTTGTTTTTCCTTCTTGTATTTTCCACACAACAGTATGAATAAATAAATAAATTAATTTTGTATTTCTGCTTCTAAGGGTTTGACACTTCACTGTAAAGTACTTTTTACTAGACTGTTGCGATCACGCATATATCCGAAAAAAACTTTTGCAACACTAAAAACATGAAATAACTATTCCCATAAAAACAAACCCAAATGCAATCCTAGTTTTCTTCAAAAAAGTAAATCTATATAAGAAAATAGGTTCTTAATACAACAACCTTGAACCAACGAATAATCTGAAGAACTCCACCTAACTAAACAAATAATACCAAAAACTCTTTTACTTTAATAATTGATTCAGCATCAAATGACCCGCAGTGGTTGATGTGCCAAAAACCCAAACAAATCAAAGATTTTGAAATTAATGTAGAATTGGCTAAATTTACTCATTAATTATGTCTATCATATATTGAAAATAGGGATTTGTTTCCTATGAATGCTTTTTATTAAACTTTACTAGATCACATAAATAATGAATTATTCACACGTACAAGTATATGAATTACACACATGTACTCGCATATAAATTGATTTATATAATGGAAATATATTCTGACAATATATTTATATATCAAATAAATGAGGTTTATTTATAGATAAAGATTTTTAGTGGTAACAAAATATTAAAATGTATATCACATACAAGTTCCTACACTCCATGTTTGTACTTGATTTAATTATATTATACTGCAATAATATTAACATGAGTTGGATGAATTCCCAGGATTATATGTCATTTAAGGCCTCTGAAACAAAAACTTTGATATTTGTTTACAAATGCTGGCTGGGTAAATACGTATATAACCATCATGAAATTAATATATCCTATTCAATAATGAACTTTATTTCAAACAAGTCAAAAAGTACATACCTAAGTAGGAATGAATAAGTTGACCTAAAAAGGTTGATATGCCGTAAAACAAAACAAACAGATAAGTCAAGATTTAAGTTTAAAAGCAGGTGTGTAGCAACATAGCTGTTGTTTCGTTATTTCTCCCCCTTCCCCCTCTCTCTCTTTATTTGTCTATCTAATGAAGTATTTAGATTTCTTAGCTTTTCTGACCTTGCTGTTGCTGTATTGCTCCTCCCACACAAAATGGTATTCTGTAACTCCTCCCTGGTTTGCTTCCCGCCCTCCCCAAATATGCATTTTTCATTAACCATTTCATGTGCAAATACTGCTGTGTAACAAACACTGTTAGCCTCCTTGTTTTGTAAATAAGGACCAATGTTCAAAGATTAACTCCACTTGGTTAGGATTTGAATAACCTTTGTCCTCTTTAATTACTATTAGCCTAGAAAAAGTTAGGCCTATAAGAATATTTGTATTTGTTTTAACTGACAATATTTATATTTCTTGTCAATCTTGTTTGATAAAATGTTGCACGTGTGTATGCACAACCATTTTACAACTTTCTCCTCATAATTGTTCTGTTTTATCAAATTCATATCGAACCCTGAATTAGTCTAGCCGGTTTTATTTCAGAATTTAATTTTTATGATGCATGATTCTGTATTATTATGTGTATGTGTTTTACTATGTCAGTGTAAGGTGTTCAACATCTGGGATTATATCATTAGAACTGTTTTATTTGTGTCAATATAGTAACCAAGGACTGTGTAGATGCCATTAAAATACTGGCATAGAACACAAATATGATTTGATGCCTTCATATAAATTTATTCATTCCTATAGTATTTCTCTTTTTCTTCTTAAATTTACAAGTCTTCACTGTGAGTTCCAAAACTAAAATAGTTTACAAAAATAAGAACCTATTTTTTAAAAATAGTTTAGGTATGATCTTAAAAAGTGGCAGAGTAGGTTGACTCAGGATAGGCAGTTGGACTTCAGAATCAAAATATGCTATTCCAACTGGTCCGTTAGTGTCCCTAATTGGACTAATACCCTTGGGGAAGGTATGAATCCTTATTTTTTCAAAGTAGTTTAGGTGTGATCTTAAAAAGTAGCAACATGTGCATGATTGAATTTCCTTTGATATGTGGACTTACCTTTTTCCTTTATTTGAGCATAATTGTAGCCTTAGATTTTATTGCATGTATTAAAGTTTAATACAGTAATTAATCAAAATACACACACACAACATGTGTGTATATATTTAGTATATAAGAGAGATGCTAATGTCAGCATTTTGTAGCCTCCCCTTCCTTTTCCCTCAGCTGCAATTATAAACAGCCTCCGGTGCTGGTACCTCTACTGCTATTTTCTTCTTCTTCTTCTTTCAATGCCTAAATATTTCTTCCTCTTCTCTATCAGCAAGAAGTCTAACCATTAAATACACTCATTTGCCCGGTGCTAATATGTGCATACAGAAGATGCCAAGTTATCCCAACTCATTCTTTCTTTTTAATGCATACTAAATCATTTTCTTTCTTTTCTTTTTCTTTCTTCTCTCCCATGCAAGATGTACATTAAATCAGGTAGAACAACCTGTCATTGAATAAATAAACTAAAACTATATTAAGATATATTTCCCATATCCTCCTGACATAATTTGTCATCAGCCACTTGTCACTACTCTTAACAAGTTTCACATACTTTACACACATGGAATTCATTTACTTATTTGCCATGGTTGTGAAAATCATTACAGTTACTCAAAATATTCCTTAATTGTACAAGCCAGCCAACTAGCTATTAAAATGTGTATACGTATGTAATTCTTAGGCAGTAGCTATTCACTATAGGCTTGATTCAAAACTATTTACAAGGGAACAAAAAGAAAAAAACACTTAAACATTAATGTTAGTAGACATTAAATGTCAATCATTAATCCTTACTACAAGACAAGGGGAACCCCACTTGGTACAGTGGATAAGCAGTCGGACTTTGGAATTGTAATACAAAAGTTGGAATCCCAGTTGTTTTATTTCTGTTCCCATTTGGACTAATACCCTTGGGAAAGGTATGAATCCTCCATATCTCGTCCAGCTATGGATTAAATAGTGTATATTATGTTATTCCAATAAAATGTGTTGGCAAAAGGACATTTATCAAAAATGATTGCTCTTGACATTAAATGACCTAAAAAGCTTGATATGCTGTAAATAAAACAAACTACAAGACAACTGGGAGAAGTTGATTTGGGCCAATGGATAGGCAGTTAGACTTCGGAGTTGTAGTATGTGAGTTTGCATCCCAGTCATCCATATTTGGACTAATACCCTCAGGAAAGGTATGAATTCCCACATTTCCTCCAGCCCTGGGTTAAATAGTGCATACTGTGTTATTAAAAAAAATTAAAAACTGAACTAGAAATAACGTTTACCAAAAATAATTGTTCTTGGCATGAAACAGTGGGGTCTCAAAAGTAAACGGAACCCTGCTGCCCATTTGTTTAGAAATTAATATCTAATTAAAATGACACTCTGGCCATAGAAATTAGTATCTTGCGAACTACTCGATTATAGAGATGATCCAGAGTACTTTCAGGATCCAGAAAAGTTTTGAAGGTGTAATATATACTTTTTGTGTGTTTATTGCCGAAATCAGAAAAAGTTGGACTAAACTAGTTGTTATATGAAACCAATGCTAGATGCGTTTTTTGGGGATTTTTTTTTTGGAGTCTTTTTATTTATTTAGCAAGACTTGAGGGTCTGGCACAAAAACCTTATTGTAATTCCATCATCAAAAATATCTATCTACTTTAAGAGTGAAGATGAATAGTGACACTGTCTCTTTCTTTAATAGGTTGGGTAGTTATTCAAGGGAATGCCAATTTACACCATCATCTAATAATGGTGAGAAAAATTAGATTTGACAAACGTCTGCCTTATACCAATACTATATTTGGATGACACCAGTTGCATTATTTAACTGATAGCTACAGAGAATAAGGGGAATTAGGGTATAGCCCAAAAGTAAATATAATGCCATAACTTAAATTTGAACTTTGGAATTACCTGATCCAGGCACTTACTCTAAGCACTACAAGTTTTCACTCCCTTTTCCATAGGATTGACATGCTGGAAAAACCAAGAAACCAACTATTTGTGGGTAGGCAGTCAGACTTCGATTTCGTAATAAGCGAGTTCGAATCCTAGTCATTCCATTTGCATTCATAATTGGACTAATACCCTTGGAAAAGGAATGAATCCTAACATTCCCTCCAGCTATGGATTGAATAATGTATAATGTGTTACTAAAAATACTACTTGTGGACAAAAAAAAGAACATTTATAAAAAAAATGATTGTTCTTGGTATTAAATGACCTAAAAAGGTTTATATGATGTAAAACAAACAAACAAGCAAACCAACCAAACCATTCACTCCCTTCTCTAATTTGTATACTGTGATGTTTACAAAGATTGATTCTCAATCAATATTAAGTATCTATTGAGTTTATTTTTCTCTGCTGAATTCTCTTTTAAATGAAATCATCTAACTATTACACAAGAAGTCTTTGTTAAGGCTTTTGTATATATCAATCCTTGTGATGAGGCATGATAATTTGTAGATCTATTTTTCAGACTGTTGTCCTCATTCTTATCATTGTTGCGTTCACAATCCTTGAGATGAGGCTTGATAATTTGTACATCTAGTTTTTTGACTATTTAAAATTAATGCAGTCTAATAAAATTAAACCTAAACCTAAAACTAAAAGTGTGTATAATTGCTTGTACAAAATACACATTTATGTATTTTGTTTGATACCACTAGAAACCTTGTTCCACAAATAAATTGGTTTCTGCAGATAGTTCTTACAAATCAAAACAACGAGCATTAAATATCCTTTGAGAAACATTATATCCATAAACAAAGAAATCTATTTACAATTTCTTTTATGTTCTAACAATTCCTCTAATGTATTTCTATTGTAAATCCTTTTTGAGATGAGGCTTCATAAGCTGGGTAGTAATTTTTATTGTGGTCACGGTTAATCACCTGAAGACAGCCAAAGCTGACATTGGCCAAAACGTAGTGGAAAAACAACAAAAACAACCAAGATGAGGACCAAAGTCCTCAGTAGAAATTTATACTCGAATATCATTAATGTATGTCTGATTTAGTTTTTGGGAAAGCTAGCTAAACTCATAATATTTTATACCATTTAGACATTCCATAATGAAAAAAAATCTAATGTTAAGAACAAAGATTTTGAAAAGTAACAGTAGTACACTGCTAGGTCTAAAGCTATAAAACATGAAAAATGTCTGCACACTTGGCATAGTAAAGTACATTCTAGAAATTCTTTCTGTTATTCATTTGTGTTCAATTATATCTAATGCGAACCAAACCAGGATTCATAGTTTACCATACCTGCTAATTTTATTCTACTTCTGTTAATGTTGCATAAATCAAATCTCAATGAAAGCTTTTAAAATTTTTAAAGCCCCTGTTGTAAAACTAACAATAAACATGTCATTCCAATTTGATGTCTTAGCACTATTTATTGACTAATTTAGTCACAAACATTAATGGAGGTAGAAGCCTGTCAGTTCGGAGTTATGACTTTAGAGTTTTTACATAAGAGTTTCACCTTCAAGTTTGCTTTCAAGCTCATTGAATAAATGCTCCTCATTTGCCCTCGCTAAAAATCGTTCTAGTATCATTACCCTAAAAAATGATATGCTGCTAAAATAGGAAACCTAGCTGAGAAATGAAAAATTTAATAGTGATTATTGATATAATTGTTGTGATTATCATAATAATGAATTCTAAGCTTATGTTTCAAAAGTCTTTGAAAATGGTTTATGAAGTGGTTGCAAATGCTCTAAAAAATTACGAAAAATATTTTTGAGAATACTGATTTATTGTCTTGGTAACGGAAGTCCACACTTGTAAAACTATATAAAATTTTTTTTTTAATTCCTTGTAAAAAAAAATCACTATTTAAATAAAATTTCTGTCTTATAATACAAAATCCAAATGTTTGTTGATTAAAATAAGATTATAGAGTATTATAATGAGAAATTCTAGAGTTTTATAATAAGTTAAGCTTACAAATTGAAAAATAAAAGTTCTAATCCAAAGGTGGATTCATTTTTTTTAGTATTCATCCAATACAATCATTTTAGTTAAAATATGTGAGTATTGGTTAACTTGAGAATGATTTCCATTTTAGTTAAGCAAGATAGGTACATAAGATTGTTTGTATGTTTGGTTTTGTGGCACATCCACCTTTAAGGTCATTTAATGCCAGGAATAATTATTTTTGATAAATATCATTTTTTCAATAGCACAATATGCGCTATTTAATCAATAGATGGAGGGAATGTGGGGATTCATACCTTTACCAATTTACAATTCCGAAGTCTAACTGCTTATCCAATGCCCCAAGTGGACTTCTCCAAATAAGATTGATTAGCATGGAGACACAGTCAATTTCATTTGGGATTTTAATTTCAAATGATTGGAAAACCAAAAAAAATTTTTTTTTTAGTTTCTCCAATACATCTACTTATAAATTTATGACCTGTCTGTCTGAGTGACAGATTCTCTCCACTCTCAGGCAATCAATCTTGGCAACTGAGGTACAAATAAAAGCAGATAACTTGATAGAAGGTAACCTGGACAATCACAGAAATTGCCAGTTAATCCCGCTTTCTTTACATTTTTCTATGGTCTATCTTTTTAATCATTGAATGAAAAATTATCATTTTGTCTATTTAAGTTTACTTAGTGGTTATTATGCTATTAAATTATTTAAAAAAAAAGCTGTATAGCAAATATTTTACTTTCTTCAAGTTTTGTTTATAATTTTATGTTCATTAATTTCTGTGAACTTATGCTGTTTAGGATAATGATAATAATAATAATTATGCAATGCTCTGTGGAATGTTTTATGATGTTCTTGGATTTTTATTGCCTGGTTGCACAAAAACTTTGGGTCTAGTGTGAAGTGTGTTCAAGATTTAGAAAATAATTTTTATAGTCAGGAATAAAAGCAATGAACCAATCAGAATATATTTACTTGGTTAAGCACAAACCAAAGTTGAATACAAGGCCAGTTTTACATGCTCATTATATCCATGGGCTTTTTTTAATCAATGTTGCCTTTCACCTAGATGAGTTACTCTGATTGAGTTGATGGGTCTCATCCATTCGGGCTTTTGGAATCAGTGTTATCCTTATCCTTACAACTAGAGGAGTTACTCTCCTGAGTTAATGAGCCTCATCTTCCCAAGACAGCTAAAAGTGAATGCAGTCAGGAACCAGAATCATCATTATTGCTATTATTTAATGTGCTTTGATTTAAATTTTTTACTTATTTTCTTCTTGAAGGAAGTAAACTCTGCTCTTCATGGAATTAAAAGTGACTGGACTATTATTATTACTACTTCAACACTTTTGCCTTGGACAGTTAATTACACACACAAAACAGATATTCCTAACTTGGACTATTTCCCTTTTTCTATTATAAAGAGTTTTTTTGCTTTATAACTTTCAAACTAGGATAATTTTTTTCATCATTGAAAATGTGGCCCTACAATCAACATATTTATTAAATCTTTAATTAAAAAAGGAGTGTTATTTATGCTGCACCCTTTGTATTTGCTAGCTACTTCTGAAGAAAAATTTCAGGATATTATTTGAAAAGGTTAAAGTTTAATTTCTTGTATGAATTTATGTTGATTTTAAAGTATTTCAGTCTTGTGTTGTTCTTAACAAAAATCTTAATCATTTTATTCAAGTCAAATTTTTCCAAGTCCTTTATTCTTTTTTGTTTTTTCAGGCATTGACTGTGATAGACATCTAGCTGTGATACAAGATGAATACTGCCTCTAAGATTGCTCCCACAAACTCCAAGTATACTGTTCAGGTAGTCACCAAGTACATGTGTCGTAACTGTGGCCAGCAGTTTGAATCGACTGAGGATATGGATGCCCACATAGAAACTCATAATCGGGGCAATCCACCTCACTGCTGCTTCGTGTGCGGCAAGTCGTATCGCACGCCCTCCAAGCTGCGGCGTCACGTTCGCGTACACAGCGGTGAGAGACCGTATGCCTGCAGCCTGTGTGAGCGACGCTTTACGCGCTCCGACCACGTCAAGCAGCACATGAAGGTGCACCAACCGCAGCGGCAACGCAACCAATGTCGGCTCTGTGGGCTGCGGTTCGGCAAGCCTGCCACGCTCTACACCCATTTACAAGGGCATGGTATTGAGACTTTACACATGTGCGACTCTTGTGGTGAAACATTTCGAGAAGAGGACCACCTTGCAAGACACAAAAGGGTCCACCACACAGTGGCCGGTGGCAATGGAAATGGCTCCCAAGATGCCCTCAACCAGAATGCTGTCAGCACAACCACTCAAGTTACTGATGATACAGAACAAGAATTGAAGATGGATCATAGCAGTGATGAGAATGTAAATGCGCTCTCTATTGCCTGTTTTGGTATGAATACCCCAGGTAGCAACAGGTCGACACCACTGCGCACTTTACCGGATGAGAGTCGGCCAGCATCAAGTGAACAGCCACCTCACTGTCTGATTAGTCTTGATACTCCAGACAGGTTCTTAAATCAACGGGTTTGCGATGAATCATATGAGAATAACAGTGCTCTAAATTTGAGTACAAAGCCAGATGTTAACCCCCAGATATCGATACCATCATGTTATACACCAACAGATTCAAATACAATGGCAAACCATGGTAGTTTGACTTATATAAAAACAGAACCTGTCAATAATGGTGTTGGTATATATATGACCCCTAGCTTCTCTGGAGAGGAGCGGAACGATGATGTAGGCGAACGCGTGGAGGAAAACTCTTCGCTATCCGAAGAGAGATTTGCCGAGAGTTCTCCATCATTGATGCAAACTCCTTACGCACATACGTTGCGAACGACAACAACAACCACAACTACAGCGACAAATGGAGGAACCATTGCTTCTCTCCTGCAGCAACAACACACTGAATCAATACCACCTTCTTTTTCATTGCAACGAAACCCCCAACACGTGTCAGAGTCTTACACACAGCCATTCCAGGGCAAAAGATGCCATCATTGTGTATCGTGTGGTATCTGGTTCGAAGATCTGGCAATGAGTATGCTTCACAATAGTCTTCATTTTACAGATGGACACAATGAATTTTCCTGTAAGAAGTGTTCCAAGAAACTGAGTAATCGACTTGAATTCACAGCACACTTGGTGTGGCATTTGGAGCCAAATGGTCAGTGAAGGGGGCAAAGACCTTTTGTTTTTTTTTGTTTTTTTTTTCATTTTTTTTTCTATTATTATTATTGAAGATGGCTAAGGGGAGATAACGGTCAATATGAAGTCATCACCTCCAGCAGCAGAAGGAGTAATGAATAAAAGAGAAACAACAACCACAACAAAAAAAAAATCTAATAAACCAAAACACACACTCACATATAAAAATACACCTATATAATACATATATATATTTATAGAGAGAGAGAGAGAGAGAATGAAAATAAGACGATTACCAACTAAATAAACACAAATATGTCTGGGGAACGTGGGAGGGGGTGGCACTTCTTTCTTTCTATCTATCCTTCCCTCTCTTCAATTTTGTTTTCTAGTACAAAAAGAAAAAAAATTTGGTCAAAATAATGTAAAAGAATCACAACAACCTTCCAAAAAGAAGAAGAAAAAAAATCTATCTTTCAATTGTTTTTGTTACTGTGTTTTGGTTTTAAGGAATAAATAAAATAAATGGAGACCTATTAGTATACAGTTTATGTTATAATAAGAATTTTTAATGAAATTTTTAATTTATGAATTATGAAGAGAAAAAAATTTTAAAAGAGAAAAAAAAGAAAATTTATTCCATGTCTTTTAACTTAATACTACATTCATTCTAGCAAACTCATTTCATTATTTTTCGAAATCCTTGAGATGAGGTATGATGAATTCTAAAAGTATTAAAATTGTCTGAATAATAATACTTTTAAAATTCAGTTCACTTATGATTTTGTGATTTTTTTTTCCAGAAAATTTTAAACTTAAGAAAGTTTAGGAGATTTAACACTAACCCCATTCATAGATTTTTTGGGGGGAGGGAGGATTATTTTTATTTATTTCTTTTTCTACACTATCTTCCTTTCTTTATTTCTCTGCTTAAACCCTTGTTTTTTTCTTTCTCTATTCTCATGGTTATTCCTTACTCTATACATTTGCCCTTTATTCCTCTTTCTGCCTGCTGCTTCTATTTCTGGATATCTTTACAATTTTACCTACCTGTCT
>JAYKTE010000151.1:62319-79307 GCA_036873565.1 Xipholeptos notoides
TTTGATATTACATAATAATTTGCTCGCCATGAAATTTTATGTGCAAACCTGATATCTCTAGCGGTGTGATATTGTAATACATTTACAATGATTATAGTTTCATTCATGTATAATATAATCTTAAAAGTATATGTAACCATAAGGATGAATATATTATTCATTTCTTTTTATTACTGCTGTCTGCAAAACATCAATGCAATTTTGCGGATATTGAAAAAGCACTGGAGAGAAGATTTAACTATTGATGTATATCTAAAATATCCTTAAACCCAACCGCCCACTTCCAAGCAGCTTCCCTGGTAACTTGGGATCAATAGTCATAAATATAATTTGTATGTATGTGAGTGTTTGTGAAACAAGTCTCTTTGTAAAGATGCAAACTTGAAAACATTGCATCTAAGAAAATTAATTTGGGTTGGACTCTACATTATGCGAACATGTATGCGTGTATGTGTGTAGACTTACTCACCTTTGCAGGTTGAGCTGTATCAACCACTGAACACACACAATTCAGTGGTGAGTTCCCTAAGAATTTGAATTTGAGATTTTGCATTGAATCTTAATATTATAATTTGATTTAAATACATATATATATTGGGCCATAATTTGCTCGCCATGAAATTTTTTGGGTAAACCTGATATCTCTTGCAGTGAGATATTATAATACATTTACAAAAATTATAGTTTCATTCATGTATAATATAATCTTTAAAATATATGTAACCTTAAGAATGAATTTATTATTGTCTTTATTACTGCTGTCTGCAAAACGTGTTGTGCGGGCAATGCTGAGCTATTCTACTAGCAATACTCTAATTCTCTAATTTTTTGGGTGTAATATAACAGAACCAGTTCTATGACCTAAAAAGGTTGATAAATATACAAACAATAAATAAAAACTTTATTCACGAATAATGGTTTTTGGTTTATCAATTGAAATAACCTAGAAAATTATAAACAAAGTTTAACATTCTTAGCTGTTGTTGATAATCAGCGATTTTCATGATTTCAATGCTTTAGATTAGTAAATTTGAATCCCTTATTTAGATAATACTTCCAAAGCAAATACCCCAAAAAATAAAAGCTGAACCATAAACAAGTGATGTGCTCCCATTCGGTGACTCACTTGCCAAGGTTGATTGCAGAGAAAAATGTCACACAAACAGATAGGATGTAAATTTATTAAAAGGCCATTGATATTTTCATCAGGTCAGTGGAATGTCAAATATAAGATCTTAATTTGCCCACTATGACTGAGTGGAGGAGGTCGACTGGGCCACTAGATGAGCAGTCTGATTCTGGAATCATAATACATGAGTTGTAATATAGTAGAAACAGTTCTATATACAAGTTTAATCATAATGTTATAATTTGATTAAAAGATATATATGTATATATTTTTGGCCATACCTAAAATTTGCCGGGTTGCATTGGAAACTCTGGGCTATGCTGCTAGTCTTCTATACATATAAACATGAACTTGTGTGTGTCTGAGGAACAGTCTCTATCAAACTACTTATTTGGACCTTCTAAGTGGTAAAACATGAAAATTGAATCTTTGCCAACCTGTAGCATCCACTGTGGGCTATGTTGTTCATTGAGGTGTTAATATAACCACAGTTTACTCAACTAATTTTCAGCTTTCTAAAAATTTGTGGCAGTTTTTTAGAAAGAAAACAAATCTTGGAACTACAAAACCTCAGATCAAAATGGGCACAAAAGAAGCATCAATGCAACCCCTGGTGCTTGAGCAAGGCTGGGTAATACTTTTAGATAGAAAGTAAAATAAGTGGTATTTAAATTCCTTTACCAGAATTTTTCAAGTCAAGCTGTTACCACAACATTATTGGTTTGGCTAAGGTCTTTGAAATAAGAATAGTTATGTTGAAGGTCTCGGTTTGGCCATGTTTGTATGTATGGGTTTTTGTGTGGAAAAAAGTATGTCAGTTGAATGACAGACTGAAATGCCATTTTGAGTTATGCCATTCAAACTAAATTGTAGCATATCAGATGCAGCCATGCCATGTTTGTGGGCTAGGCAACAGATCACTGAAGGGACTGAAAAGTCATTTTAAACTACATTAAAAAGTTCTCTTCTTTTCCGAATTCTTTTTTATTTTCCAAAGGAGCGGTCTTGCCTAAATACAAGTGAACATTCATGTGCATGCAAAGATGTGGTGTATTTATTATACTTACTTTTGGGCATTTTTTTGTTTTTGTTTTTTTGCTTTGTTTTTTGTTCTTATTGGTATACTTCTTTTCATTCATCTATTCATTTACAATTGGTACGATGAAGAAACTGCTCAGCAGACTGTTACACTGATTATATAGAGATAAAGTTAAATCTCAAGTTTGGGTCAACGGATTGTACTCAAGGTTCTAAATATGGAAACTTACAGACAAGACCAGATTATCTCTTTCTATTGACACCAGAGAAAATGACAAAATCAAATCTTCTGAGAAGACCAACAAGTGACCCTCGGAAAGACTTTTACTGAATCTGATACCAACTAGAGTTGTGTCTAGGAATTGTCCAATGAAATATGAAATAAAATAAAGTACAATAAGTACAAATGTATATAACATTTAGTTAGGTGTAAGTGGAGAGGAAGGAGATTTAAACATTAGGTGATTTTTTTCCAATATATATGTGTGCATGTTTGTAACTACATACATGTGTTTGTATGTGTATGTGTGCATGCAAGCTTGTAAATATGAGTGCATGTAAACCTGCAATATATATATTTGCCTGTGTAAGTATGCATATACATGAATATATACTTTTGTAAATATATAGGGTATGTGTTTGTATGTGTGTATGGATGCAGATATAAGCATATATGTGTTTAGGATATAATTAGATGTGAAGTTATATGTATAACTGCATACACACACACTCATATCTATGCATAGTCAAGTCAAAACCATTACGTTCACTTACAACTGCTCCAGGCAGATGAGGCTCGTTAACTTGGGAGAATAACTCGTCTAGGTAAAAGGATAACACTAAATCCAAGAACCTGAGTAGATAAGGCCCGTCAGCTCAAGTAGAGTAACTCATGTAGGTGAAGTGCAACACTGATTACAAAAAGATCGGGAATATGTTGAGCACATAAAACTGGCCTTGTGCCTAACTTAGTTTAGTGCTTGACTAAGTATATATCATATCTATACGTAGCTATTACAAAACGAGTATGATTAAGTGGATGACTGAAAATAGGAATGAAGGTTTTGTATTTGTATATGTTGTATATGTGTGTGTATATATGGCAGCTCCTACTCATGTCCGAGTATCGGGTATTGTCATCTTGTCCCCTATCATTGTTTAATTGAGAAGGGGAAAAGCGATAGAATGCCATTCACTGTGGATGTTGTTTTGGGTGGACGTAGCTGTGCGATAGCCACACACATTCACTTGGTCCACATTGCTTCCATTACAGCTCAAAGAGGGATGAGACAGGTGGTTTCCATGATGTTGGTTGCATCGGGCTGCCAGGTTCTTGATCCACCAAGGCCTGCCTTACCACCTGCCTGACAGGTTTTGTAATCAGTGTTGTCTTTCACCTAGATGAGTTACTCTCCCGAGTTAATGAGCCTCATCTGCCCGAGGCAGCTGTAAGTGAAGTCAAAGTGGTTTTGCCTAGGATTTGAACTTATAGTTCTGTTCCAGAGCCCAAACTTCTACCAATCCTCCACCTTCATATATATATATATATATATATGCACAAAACTAATTGTATTACAGCAAAACAGGCCTGTATACAGATTGCAAAATATATATATATATATATATATACATACACACACATATATATATATAGAAAGAGGAGGAGAAAGACAGAGAGGAAAACATTAAGTAAGCGATAATGCTGGCTCACTAAAGAAGGTAATTACTCTTGACAAGATATGAGACAATTGCTATGATCTGGATTTGATATCCAAGTCAAACTAGAAGCTTTATATCTTCTGAACCCAGTTAGGCCAGAAAGGTCAAAAGTAACAAAAAAAGGCATTCACTATCAAGGGTATTTCTATGCTAAGCTGTGCTGACAGGTCCTTTATTTTACAAAATATGTTTGAAATACTATGTTTTCTTTTACCATTGATGTGTGCATGCTTGTTTGCTTGCCTGCCTGAATCAACGAATAGAGAAAGAGACATTATTATTATTATTATTATCATGAAGAGAGACACTTGTATTCTAATTCTCCAACTTTATGACAGGCAGTTTCATGATATACTTTTTTCTTTAGCTTAAACTCCTCAATCAAAATACAGAAAGTTTGATACCACAGAATAAAAATGATATTTCAGGAGGTCCTTAAGGTTATGCTTATTACATTTGAGGCATATAAACCTCTATACATTCATTACAAGCATATCAATTTTGTGCTTTTTTTAGGCTTTTTCTTTTCAATGACTTTTGAAATTTTGTCTTTGCACAAATGCAATCATTCAGGTGATTAAATATTAAATTCAAGAATACATTATTACAAAATAATGATAACCCAAAAAAATACAAATAAAATAATAATGATAATCCATACTAAAATAGGAGCGCTATCTATATCTTTATTCAAATTGAATTATTCCTATAAAAGGAGAGCTTTCACTGTGTTTATCCAAATTGAATTATTACTATAATAGGAGAGCTGTCATTATGTTCATCTAAATTGAGTTTGTGATAAAAGGGCTATCTATATGTTTATCCAAAGTGAATTATTACTATAATGAGAGAGCTGCCTATATGTTTATCTAAAGGGAATTATTACTATAATGAGATATCTGTCTGTATGTTTATCCAAATTGAATTATTACTATAATAGGAGAGATGCCTGTATATTTATCCAAATTGAATTATTACTATAATAGGAGAGCTGCCTGTATATTTATCCAAATTGAATTATTACTGTAATAGAACTCAATGCCTAACTGTCCATAGCCTCCCAAATTGAATCAATGAAGAGATGTAGGAGAAGGACATGGGCATGGCTGCAAAAGTATAATAAATGTTATTTTCATTTTAATTGACTTTTGACTTTCACTTTAAATATCCAACAACTATTTGCAGTAGAAAATAGTTTAACTTATGTCGTTTTCATTTTAAATCTGCAGCTAATTTTTTTTGGCGGGGGAGTAAACAACCATTTAACTTATTTGGTGGGGTTAATAATTCATGGGATTAGAGTTTTGTGGAGTGGACTTTTCAGGGTAAAATTCATAAGATTGGGATTTATATGGAACATAACAATGCAATAAACATACATACATACAGTGCAGACCCAATATAGCACGTTTCATGGAGGCCATTAAAATTGACCATGTTATAAGTGAATCTTTATTATAATGAATAAACCTTACCACCCTTTTGGCATTTTAGTATGGCAAAGCAGATTTCTATGCTATTGTTCAATGATATAAATCACTTTCCTATGGCCAGCTTTGAAGTAAAACAATTGTTTGTGTTTATGAGTGAACATAGTGGGAAGCTGTCGGTGACTGTCTTAGATATATAATAATAATCTTGGGTCCATGATAAAACTATTTTATAAGCAAATCTGCATTATATCAGACCGTGTTATACAGTATTATCCATTGCAAAGTGCACTTTTTTCAGGTACAGTATAACACAAGCAACAAACAATAACTTCAATGGTCACATTTGTGTCCAAGCAGGGAACAATTGGCAGTGCTATGGTCATTAGCCATGCTTTTTTATAAATATCAATGATGAGAGTGAGAACAGAAAAGGATAATTTGACTGTCTTCATGAAATCAAGTAGGAAAATTATGGTGATGATGAGTAAAAAACAAAACAGTACAAATACATCATGTTCTTGTTCTTGTTTGTTTGTGTTTTACAGCATATCAACTTTTTTTTAGGTCATTTAATGCAGATAACAATCATTTTTGGTAGATGTTCTTTTTGACCACACATGGTTTTTTTTCATAACACAATATACGCTATTTAATCCATAGCTGGAGGGAATGTGGGGATTCATACTTTTCCCAAGGTATTCCCAAGGGTATTAGTCCAAATGTGAACGTATTCAAACTCACGTATTACAATTCTGAAGTCCAACTGCCTATTTACTGCTCCAAGTGCACCTCCCATTATGTTCTTGACATGCATATTTTCTTCCTTCTTGCACACCAACATTCAAAACAGCACACACAGACACACACATACTCATATAGACACACATGCATATACACATATAAATTCAGACATATTTCATTAAAAAGAATTCAAAATTTTCTTTCTAATATCTTTAATTCAATTATTTCATGTTTTCTAGCAAGAAAATTAGTTGTGGGGTTGAATGTTTTAATATAATTCACCAAAAATTATTTTTAACGAAATAGGCTTGAATAACGATATTCTGCCTAAATATTCTAAATATATATATATATATATATATATATGTATGTATATATGTACACACACAAGCACACATACACATATAGACACAGCCACACATGCATACACACCTACATAAAAATATAAACACACAGATATATACACATACATGTACACACAGAGGTATATACATACGCATATAGACATACACACATATACATATATGTACATGTACATGTACACACACACAAACACATATGCAAATGGAAGAATGTACAGAAAAATAGAGTGATTTAATATAACATTTTGATAACATAAAAATCTAGGATTAATCAATTTTGAAAAATTCCAAAGTTCTTTTATCATTATTATTATTATTATTATTATTATTACCATTATTAGTATTATTTCAAAATGTTGAATAAGTCGAAGTATATCTTCAAGTTTACAATAACTCAAAGACACCTGTTTCAGTGCATAATTCTTTATTTCTTATATCAACATTTTATGTTCAACTAGTCAAGCTATATAGGTCAGGTTTACATGCACATCACACACTCATTCACTAAATACACACAGAGACACCAACCAAATCACAAATAATAATAACAAGCTCAAAATTTTATTAATTTTACTTCCTTCTGAATCAGAAAACCGTGACTAAACCAACTACTCAGACTTTGGAATAATATACGACATAAGTTCAAACCATACATGTTCCATTACATATGCATTTAGATAAGTAACCTTGAGAAAGGTATGAATCCCCTATTTCTTCCAGCAATGGGTTAAATGGTACAAATAGTATTATACAAAGAATATGTTTACATGCACTGAAATGGCTATAAAAATAACTAGAAAATACAAAAAAGTGGCTAAAAATTGTGAAAACATTCATAATAACCTTAATCTTCAAAGCACCAATGCTACGATTTCTTTCATTTTTTCGTATGATCATGGAATATCTGCATTCTTTGGACATTATGTTTTGTTTAAAGTAACATTTATTGTAGGTTCAGCATGTTTGGGGAGGGGGAATTAGCAGGTCCATAAGGCGCATTCTTCAGGGAGAGCAGAGGGTGCAATGTTTTTAAGCACTGCACTAATCATTACCAATACAAAACAAATCAACACTGAAAAATAACGTACACCATTTCTTTCTGTATCTGCACTTAAATTTGAATTCATGAATAAATATATCTTTATTTGAAACATTCCCTATTGAACTTAGTGATGTTTCTTTTCTGCATAAAGGTATAAGTGAAACTGAGGTAACCACTAAGCCAGGAGAGGTCCATTTGGGGCAGTAGATAGGCAGCCGGACTTCGGAATTGTAATACACGAGTTTGAATCCCAGTCATTCTGTTTACATTCACATTAGGACTAATACCCTTGGGAAAGGTATGAATCCACAGATTTCCTACAGCTATGGATTAAATGGTGCACTTTGGGTTATTCAGAAAATTGCATATGAACAAAAAAGAACGTTTATGAAAAAATTATTATTATTGGCATTAAATGACCTAAAAACACAACAAGCAAACAAACCAATAAGTGAAAATCCAAGTAATGTCAGAAATATGAAACACTTTTACAAAATTACAAACCAAGATCAAACATGTGATTCTATCAAACCAAGATTGAACCATAAAGAGTCTTAATCTATCTGCACAGTCAACATTTTTATTAAAAAAAGCATGAAGGATAGTCAGTGAAAAGAGTGGCTCCAGCTAAAATAAAGAGATACAATGAAAGGCAATGAAATTTCAAAAAACAAATAATAATATTGGTAATCTGTGCTGTTCTTAGCAACATCTCCCCACCCATGCAGAAAGTGCTTTGTGGCTCCTACCCACAAAATGTAACTCCCCCACCCCAAGATACTGAACCCACAATAAATCATATTTTAAACAATAGATCTGCTGAAACAAAAAAAGCCTTGCGGCTTACCGGGACGTTACGCCCTCTAGTGAGCCTGTGCGCCCCCCATAACTGCGTGATTTGTGGGGGCCCCTAAGCATTGCCCTATTGGCAATTCAGAATTATATTGCGAATTCTGTTCCATTCAAATGAAAATACTTACATCTGACTTTGAATATAAATTCTAGTCATTTGAATGCTTGTTAAAGCTCAGTAACTAATGTAAAATCCATACTACCACAAAAAACCCAAAAAAACAAGTAACCTCTCTCTGACCCAGTAACATATACAAACATGACAAGGAACAAATATACATTCAAACACCTGAACTTAAGCTTGGCCCCAATCTGGATACCTCTTAAGCTCTAATAACCTCACCCATCTTGAAAAGTTTGGTAAAAGTATTTGACCTAATGATTCACCTTTAAAATATTTAATTTCAACTACTTGATATCGCAGGTGGGTTAGATCTATCATGGAAATCAAGGCTTGAAAAAATAATGTATCATTTATCAAATAATAATGTATAATTAATCAATAGTATTTTAATTTTTTTTCCTTACATTTTTGGTTACATTAATATTAAAAAAAAATATGTACAATCACACCAGTAGACATATTCTAATATTTTCTTAAGCTTTTTACAATATAATTATTTCATGAGAAAAAGAACATGTAAGTATTTATATATGTACATGCATTTTCACTTTCTATGATATACTTTTTTTTAACTCGGTCATAATTGTTTGCTTCAGACATAGATTTTATTTACTTGTTTACACTTGCCTGTCATCTTTTTTCTACTAGTCTTTCTTAATATAACATTTATTTCGTTAATATTCTAAATAAATTACATGAAGAATAAGATATCACTAAAGATTGACAACACAGAGATTTATGTAATCAAAATTATTTACAAATAAAGCTCATAAAAGATTAACCCAATAAATTAAATAATGTCATTTCAAGATCTCTATCATTTGTGACTTTCTATGTTTGTATTGATTATAATATTAATAAACTTAAGGATACTACACACTAAAATTATAGGTATATTAACTTACTTTTAAAAAACCTACCCATAGAAAAGGATTTAAACCTATTTCTATATATGCACTTGTCTTTGCTCATACCAACATTATATGTGTTCAGAATGTATTTAGTCTAACAGTATGCATATAGCAATTTTTCTTCTGTAGGAATCCATCAACCACAATAAATATATTTTTTGGTGTACCATTTTTACCACTAGTATAAAATTCATTTACTGATTTAAATACTTGCTTACAAATAATATAGCAACCATCTAAAATTCCAAATTTTACCTGCTATGAGCCAACAAAGCAATTCAGCCCTGGCAGGCAATCAGTCTAGAAGAAACCTCTAATCAATATTCAAGGCCAAAATTGAAATTGTAGAAGTAGTGGATCTCAAATTGGTGCATCAAGAGTTTTTTCATATGAAGACCTCAAAAGAGAAAAACAGCTTTCACACAAGCAAATGGCATCCTTTAAAAATAATTGAAATAAAAAAAGAAACAAGTTTATTACTCAAGTTTATTACTCAACCTTTTTTAAAGACATTCTAAAATTATAAAATGAATGTAGTACGTTTATAGAAAAAATATGAAAAACATTTAATTTTTCAATATTTTACTAAAATCTAATTTTAATTTCTTGCCTTTCTTTTAGAATATGAATTTTATTCGTCAAATTATTTCAAATTCCTTACAATATCTAAAGTTAATTTTTTTAAATAAAAATCAACTATCTTTATTTGTTTTTAATGGCTAATTACTTAGTAACATTATCAACTAATTTCACTACCCATAACTATTCTTATTTCTAATATAATATACTCTCCGATCAAACTCTCAGCAGTAAAGATGATAGTAATATTCTGGAATAATCCAATGTACCTGAATGTAGCTGTGGCTTACAAGGCCAATTCCCATTCTGTAACTCTTCTTACAATTGAGATAGGTCATTTCCATTAAGAAGGTTGGTTTCAGAGTGTTGTTATAAAATAATCTAGGATGAGATAGGTACAAAAAAATATCCTAGTATAAAGAATAATTAGTAAAAAAATTGAATATTTTCATATTTAGTGCCATTAAAAGAAAGTAAAAGGCTGTTAGTACACAAATACAACAAAAATAATAAAGTTTCAGATGCAACAGAACTTTTTTAATTATTCTTGCTTTAAATATCTTACTTTATCATTTCTTTAATTTAAAAAAAAAATGACAATCTTTGTTTGCAAATTTTAACCCAAGTTTTTAATCAAATCTATTTTTAAAGAAAATAAACTCAAATATCAAGTGTAAACCTGATATTTAAGTTTATTGCCTTTAAAAATGAATTAAAAACGAAATTTAACTTAGTGGGTGAATATTTTATTTTGCCCTTAAAAAATAATTAAAAAAAATTATTTTCCAACTATTTTATATCTTAAAAACATACAACTAGATTTTCTTTAAAAATATTTATGAAGATTTTTAAAAAGCAGCTGAAACAGCTTTTATTTTATATTTCAATTTTCTATTTAGAAGTTTAACTTTATTCAACATCTTATTTTCGAAGAAGTATTTTTATTTTATTAATATTTTTTATAAGTTGTTCAAAATCACTTTTAGAATTTTCTATTTCTCTCCCTTGTATTAAACACCACAACAGTAAGGTCTACTTTACACTAAAATACCCTACTACTGCTACAGTCAGTATATACAAAACATGCGGTTGTCTGCTCACAGTGCAGAAACAACCTGTTAAAAATGATTTTCTAACCTTTATGAAATATTCAAAATAAACATATTCATGGCCAATAAAATTAGATAAATTCATTAAATTTTTAGTAAACATCGACTCTATTTGTTTTAAGAATTATTTTTCTTTATTTCTGAAAAAGTAAAAAAAATCAATACATACAAAATTTATAAATAAATAATGAAATGTCGGTCGGTGCGAGAAGAAAAAGGCAAATGTAAACAAATCAGTTAACATACAGATTAATTGAGTTGAAGGAATAAAAAAGGGGAAGAAAGGAGGGGGAAAAAGAAGCAAATTATTGGGTATTGGTTTGATCGAGCGACGGTGGAGGTTGGTGCCAAGCAATGGGACGAACCTGGTCGTGGTCGTGGTCGTAGTCGTCGCTCTGGCGGAGATCCCTAAGTTTTGCGTGTCAATGTGAATTGCGTCCCTTGACGCACTCTTCACCGTCACGTAGACCCTTGAGTCGGATGATGGAGAAGCTAGAGGTCTGCTAGAGGAAGAAGGGGAGGACTGGTATACCAGCTGATCGCCGGCTCGTTCGGTAGTGTCCACCGTGTCCACTTCACCAACAAAGGCCAAGGCACCCGCGGACACCAGCTGTAAGTAGTGACCACTTCCTTTTTGAGACCTGTGTACACTCCTTCTCAAACCCCCATGCTAGTAAATGAGACTATGGCACACACACACACACTCCATATCACGGTTTTCACTTACTGTAGAAACGAAAGAACAAACATTTAAAACATGCCCCCCGTCTTACACCAAATGACCTTACTATTTAGTTTCCTGACCCAGTTGTCACTATGTAATGATGATAAAATAATATTGTTCTCGAGATGCATTTCACTGTTGTCTAATAATGTGATGTAAAAATGGTGTAGAAAGAGACGAGGCAGACATGACGAAGAAGCCCTTACTCGCCAAAATGTACATGGACGTCGGGAAGTTTATTTTTGTAGCGAGAGCGACTCAAAATGAAGGAAGGCATACCTTCTTCCATCATCATAATAAAACATCTCATGTTGTGTTGTTGTGTGTTAAAAATATTCAATGCCTGCTTCTAGTAGCATTTACCCACTCTGGTGAATTGGTTTGTTTGCTTAATGTTGTTTTTTTGCGATTGCTGACGTACGTACGTACGTACGTAGATTACATTAGCATGGTTGGTGGTGGTTTCGTTTACATAGATCTATAATCAATCCACATCGTTCTTAATTTCAATTTTTTTTTTCGGCTAACATTTATTCATATTGTTATAATTTATTTTTCCCAAAACAGATGTATCTTTTATTTTCATTAAATCCGTTTCATAATTTCTCCCTCTAAAAAAAAAAAGAATCTATTTCTCCGCCCCCATACTGTAATTCTTTTATTCCCTCGAAGATTTTTAGCGTTAGTTTTATCTGCAAATTGATTATCCGTTTTTTATCTTTATAATAAAGTAAAGTAGTTTAAAAAAATGACTAGTTTTAGCGAGTATTAACATGCCTATCTACGCCTTTCAACCTAATTAAATAGTAGTTGCCACCTCACTACACACTTTTACCCACAGTAATGGCACAATTTCGGTGACCCAACCTTGTTCTTCTTGCTTGTTCAACAAACCACTGACCAGCAAGTCAAGAAAAAAAATTAATCATACCAATAGAAGAGATATTCTTGTTTGTTGTGGCTGTTTTTTAGATAAAAAAACCCACTGACTTGGAACTTGGGCAAAATGCTACATATTTTCGACTATCGTGTTTGTTGTTGACTTTACACTCGAAAGTGTCTGCAAATGTTGAAATAAAAAGAAGAAAAATGTTGGTCTATTTTTCTTTTCTTAACTTGTACAAACATTTACTAGTCGTGCTACTATTTTATTTATTGGGAGAGAGAGAGAGAGACACACACCAAAAAGTCATTTAGTTTTCTTTCTTTCTCTTTTTTTTATGTGTATGTGTATGTGTGTCGTCGTCGTCGCTAAATATTTCGATGACATAACCCTTTTTTATATCGCCCAAAACCACTTGTCGGCAGACTTAAATAATAATAATGTCGGTGTTGAAACTAAGAAAATCTAATGTAGTTTCTGTGAATGGAATTGTTACTGCGTATTAAACTAGAAATATTTTTTAATACTGTTTTTTAAATTCTGTTTCTTTATGGCAGCAGAGAGAGAGAGAGAGAGAGAGAGAGAGAGCAAGCACTCCGCATTTTGTTTGTTGTTGCAATTTTTTCCCCATAAAAAATGTCGGAAATTTCATTTAAAATTTCGTTTTCAACAACCTTTGTTGTGTTGTTGGTTACTAAACTTAGGACTTATTGAAAAAAAATTTCAAGATTTTTCTTGGGCTTTAAAATTTATTTTAATGGTTGGACCTTTTCCGTTCTTAAGAAAACTATTTATAATGAACCATTTTGGCTTAAATACATGAATTATTCTGTTTGATTTTTGGTATTAAAAATTTAAAAAAAGTTCTCCTTAGTAACAGAACAGGGACCTCTGCAACGTTTTTGTTTGAAAAAAAAAATAGTTTGTATGTTTTTTTTTTTTAATATTTCAAATTCTAATTTACATGGAGAAAATAATTGAATAAACTTTACCTTTAGTTACCAAGTTAGTGGATTCAAATATTTTTGTTGTTTTTTTCATTTGAAAACTTTTTAAAACTAGAGGGTTCATTTTTCATTCGATTGTTTTATAGTTTTGGTTAAAAATTCTAAAAATTATTTTTTTGTAAAAATACTAAAAATGACAAGGTGGTGTTGGTGTGTGTGTGTGCGTCTGGTAGGTGGTGAGTGGTGTGGGTGAGGGTGAACTAACTGGTGACTTGACTCACCTGCCTGCACTTCCCACTTCACTTCACTTCACTGACTACCTACTCCCTTTCTGTGGCACCAAATGCATATCATTTTGTTTTAAATTATATTCAGGGTGATTGATTTTAGAAACTTAAGTTTTATGGTTATTGCATCACTGTCTCTTGTGTGCTAAAAACAATAAGTGGAGAGAGTGCCAGTGGTTGTGGTTGATTAAACTCAAATCGTGCCAGGAGCCAATATATTTAAAAAAAAATATAAGGCCTGAGTTTTATTAAGTAATATAGTTGATTGATTTTGATCGGCGATTGATATAATTTTATATTTCTTTCTTCAATTTAGTGTCTACATTGTTTTTGTTTTGTTTTTCGGGGGGGGGGGGGCAATGTGGGTAGAAGGTGAATAATGGGTGTGGGTGAGTGAGTAGTCATTAGTCTTCTTGTATTGTTTCCAGTCACTCTAAAAAAACCCTCACCACGCACGACCACACCCATTGCAACATTTTTATTTATTTCTCCCAACAAAAAACTTTCTTGTTTTTTTTTTAACTATCTTAATTATTTTGTCGTTCTTGTTTGTTTTTGCATGTTGAAATTAAATTTAATGCGAAAAGACTGGTATTTTATTTATTTTTTATTTGCAACCCCTCTAGTCTCTGAATCGTTTTTTTTATGAAAAAGTAAATTTATCATAAATTTGTTTAGCTATTGGTTTGTTAATTTATAAAATGTAGTCAAGATTGATAGGTTTTATTTCTGATTTTGCACTGGTGAGAGTGGCTAGCTGCTGCTGCATCACGATATGGTGTGCGTGCGTGTGCGCTCGCTTTATATGTGTAAGTGGAAGTGCATGGTTAAAATAATTATCAAAGATATTTCCGATTGCTCGATGAAAGACCCGTTATTTCAATTGCTGTCAAAACAATTATTTCACTTAGGGAAAATATCGATAAAATGGACTAAAAACCACCGAATATCTTCTAATGCTGCTTGCTTGGTTGTCTCTGAAGACGGTGCCTACTGCTGTGCTATGTGCTTTCTTTGCTTCTTGTCCTAAATACAATAACACAATGGTGGCACCATGCTGTATTTGACCCAGATCAATAAACATGCCATGAAAAATTAATGGAATCGATCCACAACGTGTGTTGGGGGTAGGAAAAAAACATAACTAGTCTTTGTAATTTCTTTGAATATTTTTCTTAATTTCTGTTCATTTAAAAATAAAAGAAGTAAAAAAGCATTCGTTTGTACGGTCACAAATGCTTTCTTTTTAATTGTTCCATCTTCATAAAATTTTTAAGTGAACTAACTCCAAACCCACTCGCGACTAGCCCATATTTAAATAACCACATTTTTCCTTTCTACACTTAGATTTTTAATAGATAAGCTACCTTCAGGGAAAGGTGTTAATGAAAATTTTTCTCATTTCCCTATCAGCTAATCCAGTCCAACAACACCTTATGTTGTGTCCTTGATATTTCATAAGCATTTCCTCCTTGAAGTCACTTAGTACTTGTGCACTTGCGCCCATGGATTTATTTGCTCTTCGTAGCAAATATTTTCTCCCATAATATGCTTCTTCATTTTAGCTATTATACTTTCATACACTGGAAATTATGTGTTGACTAATCGATTTTAATTTTTTTTTCGTTATTTATACAGATATATTTATTTTTACAGTGAGTGTGAGTTAGTTGAGTTTACCTACAGGCTACTAACCAACAACCACCATTAATCTCGCGTGAATCTTGCCCAGTTATGTAATCTAAGGGAGGCAACTAGTGAAATTAAAGTTGCATTATTTTATGACATATCTATTAGTTTGGGTGTCACCGTCCGTACTGTGGTTTTTAATTGATTAATTTTTTTTCTTCCCATTCTGTGTATGAACAGAGTGTAATGGCTTTTTACCCTCTTTCTCTTCCTCCTCTCTATTTTAGTTTTAATCTTTCTTTCACTCGGCAATCATTTTTTGTTGTTGTCACTTTTTAACGATATTGAAGTTTGTATTTTTTTAGTTTATGTCGCCTTTACTTTCATTTGGACTTATTGTTAAATGGGATAATTAGTTATTGAATTATTTCCGTATGTAACTGAATGTTGTTAATGTTATTGTTGTTTTCACTTTAAAAACAATATTTCTGTCAATGGAAATTTTATTTACATATTAAAAAAAACATCAATTCTAAGCTGATAAACTGTTGTATTTGTTGGAATAATTTAATTTATTTTGTAAACTATGGTTCTCATCTTTACTTGTTAAATTCACCGAAGAAGGCCAAATGATAAACTGGCCGAAATTTAATGAGTGAATTTAATTTAGGACGACCGTCACGCAACCAACCCAACCCACATAATAATGTATTTGTTATTAAAAATTTGTATTATTTCTTCTTTTTCTTATTAAATTTTATATTTTCTTTAGAAATTGTAATTTGAATTTAAAAAATGCAATGAAATTCGTGAGTTATCACAACACAAAAATTAAAGATAATTAACTTAATTTTCTTTTTGAAAGTCTGATTTCAAATCAAATTTATTACTTAGTCTATATGCATTTATCATAAAGTTTATCATAGACTTGACTTATTTTTGTTAAAAAAAAGAAGCTTGAAGCTCTGCAGGATTTCAGGGCGCATCAATAGGGGAGATAAATCCGTGTTGATTTTCCTCCTATTCGCCCTTACAAGTTTTGTTTAATCTTTGTCGACTATTTTTGTTAATTATTATTATTCCATATGGGCCATGGCCTGAATTAATTTTATAACATTAATTTAGAAAGGAAATGCTCATGATAATCTATATGTTTTAAAACTTTTATGTAAATTTAATTTTATCAATAAATGATTTGCACCCACATAATCATTTTTACAATTAATTGTTTTATTGATTTCCTTGTTTTTTAAAATGAATTTGTTACAATCTAGGTATATTTTCATCGATTTTAGATTTTACTAAATCTTTGTGTATTTAATAGATTTTCCAATGGTTTTTCGGAATCCTTGGGATGAGGCTTGATAATTTGTACAACTATTTTTCGGACTGCTGTCCTCATCCAGTAATAACAAAGATGAGGACAGCAGTCAGAAAAATAGTTGTACAGCTTTTCCACTATGCAGTGTTATTAATGTG